>CABFOV010000730.1:131304-162950 GCA_902141375.1 Timema poppense
CCCCCCCCCCAAGCATTGTGCCTTACTATCTGTTAAGGCTATGCATGTGTACTAATTACTCTAAAAAGTTAGGAATGTGTAAGATTGAATTTGGAGGAAGTGTGCCCACATTTACATTGAGAGAGAGAGTAGAAAATACTTTAGGAAAAACCACCACCAGTACCCCTTACCTCTCTGTCATTGGCAGTCTTGGTATATTGAGAGATTGACGCTTTATACCATGCAGTCACTGAAGCAGGTAATAATACTTGTTTTACTGCCAACTTCTGTCTATTAAAGTTTGGGGCAGTTTTATTCCTAAGTAGGCTAATTAAACTTGTTAGAAACTATTAAGATTTTTCGAAAATCAATATGTACCTATAGGAAAATATAATCATTTTAATTCAAGAGAAACCTTTTCAAAGGTAGCGGTATTTTTAAATACTCTAAAAACCAAAAGATACTGTAACTTTTATTAGAATGGGCCTAGTAAACATTTATAATTCAAAATAATGTGCATCAGCTGAGAAAGTTTTTTGTCATTGATAGTTTGCATTTTGAACACAGTAGTGCTTTATTCACAAAACTATAGTAGTGTGTACTCTTTGAGTTGGACAACTCATCCTAATTGTGTGGGCACTGACATTTTCATAATATTTTAAAATAAACAAATTTTATGTTCAAACTGTGGGTAAACCGTGGTACAGTAGCATTATGGCTTTTTTGGTTTTGCCTGACAGCTAGTACAAGCTACCAGACCAAATTATGTATCCCTACGCCAAACCATATGATCTGCAACAACATATATTTAACAGCTGTCACTTTTGAAAGTCAAAACTTAGGTTTATATATTAACATATTATATTACAGTTTTTTTATTTTTTATTTAATGTTAACCTATGTTTATGTTAGGCCTAGTTATTAATTGTTAATTTTTATAAGTGGATATTAATCAGTCACAAATAAATAGACCTCAAATAATGTTGAAATTGCTAGGGTTAAGTAATTTATTGTAGCCTACTCCTTGAATAAGGATTGGATTAGAAAGTACCCTGCCAACAACAAGGGAGGGAGTGACAAAACTTGTACATAGGTTATAAGAGATTTTTTTTGATAAAATATTGAATAATGAATAGTTTTACTAATTTACAAAATTTAAAAAAGAGGGGAAAATATTGATGAACATGTGGTTTTACCTTTGCTTCATCATATTGTTTGTTTGGTTAATTTATTTATGCATGAAAAGTCAGCATTATTTATATTTAGATTTTAAGCAGTTAGAATTTTTTATTATAAACTATCGCAAACTACCAAAACCTAACTTTTCAAGAACCAACATCGGAAAAACAATACAAGTTGACTTAAACATTTGCACTGACCTTTGTGATACATTCTGTAGATGACCAAACAAACATAATCTCCTGTAAAATCATCAAGTGCTTCTATGGATACTCCAGGCATCAGTTATTTCTTTCTGATCTTGCCAGTACTTCAAACCATTTTCTTGTTATAATAAACTGCACTGCAGAGTTTTAACGAATACTTTAAAAATCCTAAAAATTGAGGATTAGCCAATCTTGGGATTAAAATATATTATTTTACAATTTTGATACACAGACTTTGATTTTATAATAATGAGAAACACTCGTTATTTTTTTAATCACAAGCTTCAATATTATAGTGGAAAAATAATTATTTAAGATAATTAAAAATTGTCTATTTTCCAAGGATAACATGCTCACACACTGAACTAATATTCACAAAAGAACACATGGAATACTAGTAGCCAAATTAATGTTAAAAATAGACTCTATATTATTAACATTTGTAGTAAACTTATTAACAGTATTTTAGATATGCTTACATACTCAAACAATAAAGTATTTTGTTCACTTTGACTTATGTACAAACACACGTGGTTTTATTAATTGTGTTTTATATGATAAATCACTGTTATAATGTCTATTAAAATTGTTAGATTTTGGTTATAAGAATAACTGTTGATTGTTTGTTTTCTTTAGAAAGTAGCGTTTGTTGTTTAATAAAAGTTAATTATCAAAAGCAAGAGCTCGTTAAAAGTGGCCTTACTTTAAAAAACAAATATGGTGCACTGAAATGAAATGATACTGGTGGTTTATGACGTAGGCGACCTTGTTGCCAGATAGATGGCGAATGGTATTATTACTCGTGTTTACAAAATTTAAACTTTATACTATTCCACAAAAATTTTGTATGTCTTTTCCTCTTTATTATCACAAACCATTTATGTTAGAGATATGCGAGGCCAGTTATAAAAATATAAATAACTGAATATGATACTATTAAATGTATAAGTTCGCACTCTATTTAACCTATAACTGCCACAAGAGTTAAAAGAAAAACCAGAAAGAATTTACTAGACTTTTTTTCTTAAATTTTATTATGGAAAGTAAAATTCTACTGTAATCCTCAGGGAAGTATTGTTAAAAGTGATTGATAATATTTTTAGTGATAATAATAGTAATACTTAGCAAATAATAATTATTTCCAAATATGTTGACAAAGGTTACTTTCAGACAATGTTGGCATTACTGATAGCATCTGCTAGCTTCTGCTAGCTGTCAGGTAAAACCAAAGAAGTGCTAACGCTACTGTACACACATTGAGTGTTATGTTAGGCTTTTACTGTTGATTTGTAAATATTTAATATTTGCCTACATAAAACTTTTTAGTAAGGACTGTGTGTATTACTCATGATTTATTAATTTGAGTTGTTATCACACATTAGTAGATTGTTGTATTCACAATTTCACCCTCTTAGTTACTTCAAATTTTTATTGACTTGTCCATAACTCATTATTACCCGGTCAATTTGTTCCCAAGGTTTCCGCGTGTGTCGAATGTTGGTTAAATATGATGTATTTTTGACATATATATTATGTTATTGGATAAGGAATTACTAGAATTATTGAGGTAAGCTTATAATTTAATTAACACAAAAATAAGTAAAAGTTATGAAAAAAAACCTGTTAAATCAGATGTTTATTCTATAGTGATACAATAATAAGGAAAAATGAGAGTGTGAAAACAATAAATATTTCAAATTGAGAAAGGGGTTCTCTGTTATAGAATATAGTATAAATTTAAAAGTAAATATAATAAAGTGGACAGTATTAATTGTTATAATGAATAATGATTAGCTGAAGGTTATAACTTAAACTTCTGGAAGGATTTACATTAAACTGTACATTGCAGCTATTAGAATACGCAGATTATTTATCTTTGCTGAACAATAGTAATGAAGCTGTTGCAAGAAATGAATAAATCTTACTAGAGGCTAGTGAGGAAATAGGCTTATAAGTGAATGATGAAAAGAATATGTATATGATCACACACAGAACATAAATTGAGGACGATAATTTAGAGATAACTTTGAACAACATATCATTCAACATGGTTAACGAGTTTAGATATTTAGGAACAATTTTAACTAGCAACAACAGTATTAGATTGAAAATTAGAAAAGGAATACAATCAGGAAATGTATGCTGTTACTTGGTCATTAAGTTGTTGACATCTTGCCTGCTTTCAAGGAATGCAAAACTCAGATAATACAAAACATTAATTTCACTGGTTCTATATGGTTGTGAAACATGACCTCTTACCTTATGCGGCAAACGAAACAACCAAAAAAACAGGGTGTTCGAATACAAGGTGCTTAGGAAGATAGGATGAATCTACTAGAGGGGAATGAGGTTAAGTATTGATGAATTACATGTCTTGTACTCATCACAAGAAGTTGTTAGGATAATCAAGTCTCGGAAGATACTGGAGAGTAGGAGATGCATTGCGAATGGGGGAATCTAGAACCATGTTCAGGCTATTGACTCACAAACTTGATGGGAGGATGATATTAGAATGGATCTGAAAGAGATAGTGTAATGAGGTGAACTGGATGTAATTAGCTCAAGAGAGAGATAAAGTTTAATGAGGTGGACCAGATAGAACTAGCTTGAGAGAAATAGGGTGTAATGAGGTGGACTGGATAGAACTAGCTCAAGATAGAGATAGGGTGTAATGAGGTGGACCGGATATAATTAACTCAAGAGAGAGATAAAGTAGCCCTATGGCTTCTTTGGTGCTGACTGACAGCTCACAGCTGACAGCTAAAAGCTTTGAAAAGACACCAAACCAAATTATGTATCCCTACGCTGAACCAAATGATCTGCAAAAACATTTGTTTAGTAGCTGTCACTTCTGACAGTCAAAATTTTAGGTATATACCTAAATGTTGACTGTCAGAAATCAGCTGTGAGTTGTCAGTCAGCACCAAAGAAGCCATGGGGCTACTGTAGGGTGTAATGATGTGGACTGGATATAACTAGCTCAAGAGAGAGATAGGGTGTAATGATTTGGACTGGATATAACTAGCTCAAAGAGAGCAACAATGTAAACCACAATATTAAAATAATTTGAAAACAAAACACGAAACTGCCTCTCTTATGGTGGCACTGACTGGAAAAACTAACTCTAATACGTTGGCCAAAATTGCCTACAAGTTGTTAATGTGTTTATATTGCAACACAACTTGTTGGGATTGTGTTGGCCAACATATTGTTTATAAAACCTAAACTAGGCTTAAAATTAACAAATGATTAAATAATTATCTGCAGGTGAAAATAGTTTTTAGTAGAGAAATTAATTGGTAATTGGAAGATATAATTAAAATTTACTGGACAAATGTGTAAGTAAACATTAAAAAGAGATTATCCAAATATAAAAGTTAATAAACTGTTCAATGAATTGCACGTCTTTATTGTATATTGAATAAAATATTAACATTAAAACTTAATAATTGATCTCCAAGAAATGAAATTAAAATAAAATTACTGAAAAGTCAATTTCTTGTTAAGTAAAAAAGACCAGTGTAATTGAAAGAATAAATAACAAAGATTCAATTAAATCGAGTTAGTGCTGATATAAAAAAAGTGAATTTAAGAAATCACTTACTTACATTCTTACTCTGTGGCATCAGAAGTTCAAAAGTTCATTGCAGTTATTTTACAAAAGTATGCCATCTATTCCTGTCTTGAACTAGCTCTATTCAGTCCACCTCATTATTGCCTAATATCTTTAAGGTCCATTCTAATGTTATCCTCCCATCTGCATCTAGGTCTTCCTTATGGTCTCTTCCCATTGGGTTTGCCAGTCAACTCCTTGAACACGGTTCTAGATTATGGAACTGAAAACTAAAAATATATTTCTCATGGCATTATATTTACTTTAACTTAGGGGAGCTTTCATTTTAAAACTAACGAACACCTCTCAATAGTGAATTCTTCTTTATAGCGGACAGTTTCAATTTCCCCAGAAAAGCTACACAGGCTCTCTTGTTGAAATAATTCCCCAGTAACGGATGTGAACACTGCTATAGAGCATATCTATGCTTAAACATCTCTAAACACTGGATAAGAATTGAAAATACCAGTCCATATTCTCCCCTCTAGGAAAAGTTCCTTTAATAGACTGGAAGGTGTCCGCTATTAGGAACTTTCACTGTATACCAGCTCGATAACACAGAACATCTTTCTCAATTTTTTATCTTTGTTTTCACACTTCCATTTTTTCTTATAATTGTATCCTTCTATAATAAACATCAAATTTAACTAATTTTCCTAATATTTATTTACTTTGTTTATTAGTTCAATCATTCCAAACTTAATTTATTCTAATAATTCCTTGTCCAATATATAACACTCCTTACTACTTTAATCTAGAATGTTTTCTAAAAAATATATATATATATATATATATATATATGTGTATGTGTGTTCGTTTCAAAGGATTATTAAAGCTCAAGATGGGCAGCTAATAAAAAAAATGAGGAAATTAAACTGTATAGCTTTAGAAACAAACAAAATGGCAGTGACACACTCAGCTATGTGTCGTCTTACTAGGAACACAATTTATTATGTTTAAATTGGCATTTGGTGCTACTCATAAGTCTGCAACCACGTATCTACAAATCTGTAAGTCGAGGACTTTAAAACATTAATTATGCATTAAAATTTTAATTTTATATTGTAAAGTTAACATATTTTAAACATTTTCAACCATAATATTCGATTATATTATTTAGATCTACTTAATTAATGGCTGATAAATCTTACTTGAAACTGTCTGTGCTTTAATGAATAGGTTGATTTATCCTTCATTGTTCAACTTGAATTAATATCATACTATAATTTAGCAGCAATAATATGAAACTTTATTTCACTAAAATATTAATGGCATGGTATATAAAAATAAAATATTGTAAACTGCATGTTTGATGGTATTTTTTTAAATGATTCTTTATTTCTTTTTTATTTATTTGATTCAAATAATAAATTAACATCAGGTTTGTGTATCTTTTAAGTTGTTGTTTGATGCTTTACACTAATAAAGTTTTCTTCAGTTTGTTTACTTGGTATGCAGTAGTCGCTCACTTTGCCTGTTGACACTTTAGGTGAAAGGACAAGTTGATATTGACGACGATATCCCAGTGCATGTAAGTTGGAGTGTTATTCTAGCAAACGGTGTTGCAATCCATGCATCTTTTTGTCCTCTCCCTCACGCTTCCCTTGTTGTGTGTTTCTTTGTGCCTTTGTAAATTTTATACTTTGAGGTGATAGAGTTTGTATGTAATATCTTTTAAAATTTACTTTCATTTACTTTAAGAAAGTCATGTATGTCAATAGATGTAGGTTTCCAAGACATCTTTAGATATTTGTTGGAAATGTTTTATTCTTGAGGGCAGATTTGACCGTATTTCCCGAATGTTTGTCAGTTATGTACTTCTTTTGGGGCCGTTTCCTAAAAACATACCTCTCCAGCGTTTGATATTGAAGAAAAATAAAAAACTAATACATGATCTTGTAATCTATAAGTGTGTTAAATATTACATTAATATTACTTAAGAATGGTTGGTATATTTGCTAATAAATACGACTTTACAATATACGTCCATCTCACCTCATTGTCTTTACCTGTAGTTACAGATTACCATCCTTGCAATCGTAGAACATAACATTCCTTCCTTACTTTATAAAATAGTTTGATTCTAAGATACAAGAAACCCATTCACCTTCTTTTAGTTTACAATTTTAATCTTTTTAGTGGGTGTGTAATTCCTTTAGATTTCCTAAGGATCCCCCCATACCCCATCCTTAATACTTACTATCAGCTGGTGAATTGTTTTCATTAGGATATTCCACACAGTCAAATTGTTTTAACAGGCCTTCTGTTTGGAGTTTCAGTATCACTTGCTTGAGAAGCGACATTTTCCTTTGAACAAGCTATAACATAACATGGGTTTGGACTAGCAGACCCCAAATCAAACACATTTCTTTTAAAATCTTGCGTATTTACATACTTTTGTTTTAAAAGGTCATCATGTAGGCCTACACATTGAATTTTCTCATTTACCTGTACAGAAATCAAAACTAAACTTATTGCTTTTCACAACAATCCCTTTTTGAAATTTCCATTATTTCCTTTCAATTTTAATCAGTACCGTTTGCCTTGGAAAATAAATATCAACCACTTTACCAGTTTCAACTATTTTGGCTGCCAGTTTGTCAGTTTTACAAATATTTGGCTTCAATGTTAATAATTATGCTCTGGGTTTATGTTTAAAAATAACTTTTGCATCTGTCGTGGAGCTAGATGTACAAGCAGATAAAAATTACTTAAACTCTGCCTCATGTTGGAATGTTGGTAGTCTCTTACAGCTTGTTATGAGTTGTGGTTGTTTAGTAAAGCCATCTTTAAGCTTATGTATAAGTTTGGAACACACATCTATGACTTCATCACTTGTATTTTTATTGTACTGATTAATGTATGTTTTCTTGTGTTAGCTTGTTTATTTACCATTCACTTGACCCATGGCGATCTTTCTTTAACACCTCATAGTGATACTACTGTCTTCTTACTAAGACTAACCATTTGTAGAAAAAGTTAGCCCGCTGTCAAAAACTGATTCCATAAGTAGGCTAAAAATTTCAAAATGTTCTCTTAAGTTTTTCCATTGTTGTAATACAAGTTAATCTTTCCATTACTTGGGCATGTATTTAGAAAAGCTGTCTACCATTAACAAATTTTAACATTCTTATATTTCCGAAAAATCATTGTGAACTTTCTCCCAACATTTTGAGGCCTTTGGCCAACTAACTGTTTGCTGTATCCTCTACATTCTGATTCTACTGACAATTTTCACAGCACAAAGCTAATGCTTCCAAATCTGCACATAAATATTGTGTCTTGTTACCCGTTCAGGCTATATGCTTATGTACTAATTACACCAATGTGTAATGGATTAGGAAGGTTGAATTTTAGAGTAAATGTACCCACATTTGTGTGGAGAAAGAATGGAAAACCATTTAGTAAAAACCCACCACAGTACACACAATCGGGATTTGAACCTTGATCTATATAATTGGCAGTTGAGTATTACACAACAGTGACGTCTTAGACCATGCGGGCACTGAAGCGGGTTGCATTTATACTAGCCACCAAAAATACTCCTCGTTGACATTTTCACTCTAATCACACTGGGGTGATGGTCATGTATGAAGTACAAAACCTGTCTCTTAGTGTTTTACCCCGTGTTACACATACATTTTTAATAGATAGCTCATTTCTTCTGCCGAAATAATGTTTTAAATTTCCATCTTCTACATAGTTGGGACAGCCATACATCATTAAACAATACACTTTTGATAACATATTGTCAAATTTTGTACATTAGCAATACTATCTAAACTTTGCACGGGTTCCTCAACGTAAAACACACATTCTTCATCTACACATTCATCCTTTCTTTATATCTTTAAAACACATTATCTGCATTCTTAACATCTTCCGTGTATTTTATTTGATAGGCTTTCTTTGTAATCCTGCAGTAGCCTAGGTTGGTACCCCTTCTTTAGACCCTAGTCATTTCTGTAATGGCTGTTCAGATGTAACAATTGAAAACTTATGGCCATAAAATATTTGTGAAATTTGCAAACAGCAAATACAATTGCTAAACCCTCTCTCTCTCTCTCTCTCGCTACTCGAGAATAGTTTTTCTGAGCACTACCAAGGACTCATTTCATAGTCTAATTAAGTATGCCACACATGCGACTACACTAAATACAGGACGACACCTACCTAAACATGAATGAAATGGGCCAGTTTTGTATATGAAACTAGCCCATTCTATCTTGATCTAGGAAGGTGTCGTCCTGTATTTAGTGTAACACCGCACTTAAAACATACTCAAGCTGACTATAAAATTGGCCTTAAGTGTTGAACTTGAAAACATAACTGCCCCTTCCTCAGAATTCACTACACTACTCAAAACAGCACCTATCCCTTACACTGGCACATCTGAAACTAATAAACAGTGAATCTTCCTTAATGGACACCTCTGAATAGTGGATGCCTCTTTATAATAGACAGTTTAAATTTCCCCAGCAAAACGACACAGGCTCTTGTGGTGAAACAAAACAACCTCTTAGTAACAAACTTTCTCACCAACCAACGCGGACACTTCTAGAGACTCTTATTTATGCAAATCACTCTCTAAACAGTGGACATAAATTGTGAACACCAGTCCATATACATTATTTTACTGTAGGAATGTAAGTGATGCCACTATCTCGCGTGAAGTGTGAGCAGTCTTTTCTTCCTCCTTTAGTGAATGTTTATAAAATAACCATTTACTGCGGTAGCCTACTTCCAGGTCGTACCTCCCGCCTCTTCCGAGCCATTGAGGGCGAGGGAAGGGGTGGGTTCCAGCAGTTTAGACTCGTATGCCAGCAGGCAGAAATATGATAAGTAAATAACTACAAAGAAAAATAAGGCTCTGATACAAGCTGCATGAATACACAATCACTCTCCTGATTGCTTGTATGCATTCTTTAAGTTTGACACATAATAACTTATCATAAACAATTATTTAAGTATGATGCTATATATTCATTAGATTAAATATTTAAAGATAGTTTCCTATTATATCACTCAAAGGAGTTTAAGAAATTATTTAGAACAAAGGTCCATCCATACTTCCGTAATCTCTATTCAAGATCTGGGGAAGCTACATTCAATTAGGAAGTCGTGCTACAAATAAATATCAGGGGAAACCAAAATTTCACGCACATTCTATGAATCCTTGCTTTGTTTTCTTTTTTCTTTTCATGTTCCAGTAGAATCTCGGAAACTCGACACTTGATAACTTGACATTCTGTGTAACTTGCCATGCTTGTGCACACAGAGCAGAACAGCTGTGCTGTGATGTTTTTACAAGTTCTGTGTTTGTTAGTTTTCCAATTCAATCATGTGTTATTGTTATAAAATGACACCATCTCACTCCACATAGGTCAGTTTTCGAGTTTCTGAGAGACTACTTACTACTCTATGAAAGATGCTTTGCTTTATTATTCCTAGTTCTAGATTTGCTGTCACTGTCATTTATGAAAAACAATTTTCTCATTTATAAATTAATTGAGTTACTCTCCTAATAATGTCTGTATTAAAAATGTTAGCTTGTATCAGATTTGTTTTGACTTTAATCCATAATTGGCCAGGTTATAAAGAATTCAAATGTATATAAGTGCTAGTTTTTTAAATCTGAACATTCTGTAGTAAATAAATGTCCTATTAGTTCTAATTGTCTTCAGTTGAAATAGTTTGTGTTCACTAGCTGAAAAAACACTAGTTTATTCACTCTAGGCTCTCTATTTTTAAGATGGTGTCTTAACCCTTTCCCGGCCCAAGCGCTCGCCATTAATTTGTTGTTCCCGGCCCAAATGCTCGAAAGCGCTCGCCGTATTTCAGAACTCTCTAAGCCATCTGTTGGGCTATTTACTAACTATTTTATATTCAGTTATTTTTGAATATAGAGGTTTATCTCATATTAAATTTATTATTTTCTTAGCGTTGTTAGTTTTGCTTTAAAATGGCCTCCTTACAAGATGATGTGATTGTTTTGGAGCTCACTAAAGATGTATCTGGCAGAGAATCTGATAGTTCTGAAAATAACAATATTGCTATTGAGTGTAGTAATGATAATAAAGATCCTGAATTATTTGATATAATTGATGGTGACCTAAAAAACAATTTAAATAGGGGTGGTGATTGTGCTGGTGCTGTAAGGTGTTTTCAACCACCTTTGTTGACATTTACCGACAGGCTTCAATTTGATGTTCCAAATGGATATGTGGGAAATACTGGTCCTGTGCATGACTTACCTGTAGGTTCTGATGAACTATGTTATATTAAACTAGTGCTAGGTAATAACATCCACCTAAAACTGAAGAGTGGTGACAGCAAAGTACTGCAGTCAGGTTTTGTGGCACGACAACAGGGATATTTAGGTTTTGTTAATCAATTGTGACCCTAATGAAAGTATGCCAGTACAAAGGGAAACTGGTCTCAGTCAAGTATACTAAATTTATGGGTGGTGTAGACAGATCTGACCAGATTGAAAAGCTACTATTCTTTGGGCAGAAAAAAAAAAATTGGAGATATTTGTTTGGATTTGTATTGAACACTGCCATTGTTAACAGTTTCATAATCTGAAAAAATCAACCAGCCTTATCAAGACATGTATCTATCCAAACATCATTCAGACTTGCACTTTACAAGCAAATGATAGGAAACCTTTCCTCGCGCAGAAGAGTTGAGAGAAAGAGAAACCTCCCAGTTTCTGTACCTTCATCAAAAAAATCTACATAAAATAAAAACAAATGAAGGCAGAAATAAAAATTGGTGCAAACTGTAGCATAGCAATAAAAATAAAAGAGCTCTTTCAGATCGAGGCATCCAGTCTTCATGGAAGTGTAAGAACTGTGAATTGAGCAGACTTGACTGTTTTCTTGAATGCCACCAGGAAAGGGGAGTTGAAAACTAATTGTAAATATCAATTAAATAAACTGTTTAGATTATAATATGTAGCTCCTTGTAATATCAATATGATCCCTAATATAATGAGTTGTTTCTAAAAATGTCAACGTAATTTGTTAATTACATCCTGAGTTATTGCTTATAGCACAGACTCGTGTGCAAATGTTCATGTTATCAAAAATAAAGGGGATAGTGGGGGGGAATTGAGCTATTATAATAGGGCTGGGAAAAGGGTTAAACTAGGATTTATTTAGTATTTATTATTGTACAGTCTCTGCGGCTAGTCTCTGAGTCTTTGTTCATGCGGATAGTTAAACATTAGCATAACTAGGAGGTCAAATGTAGAGGAGAGGGGAGGAGGAGGGATGAACCTACTTTAATTAGAAGACCCTCAACAAATTCAAATAAAGAGAGATCTGATCTATTACTCCAAGAACTCTTTTTAAGGTAGTCATAGAGTTTAGTTGGGTTATAAAAAAGAGAATCAAATCAGTGTACAGTGATGCTTATAATCAACCTGGATTGATTCCCCAAATATTTAGCTGGATGAAATTTAATCCAACGATTGATTCATTTGTTAGAGTGCGAGCGCACAGTTGGTACTGCTGGTTGTAAAGCCTTCACTTTGCCATATCCAATACATTTTTTGGTGTGGTTCAAGACATAAGATTTGTTTGTGTGTTCATCATGTTTTACTACCTGTTCAAGCTACACACACGTTTTTACTAATGGGTTAGTGATGAGGTAGGTAAAATTTAGAGGAAGTGTATCTGCATTTGTGTGCAGGGAGATTGAAAAACCACCATCAGTACACCCGACTGGGATTCGAGCCCCATTATTCCTTTCATCAGAAGTCCAGTCTATTGTAAGACTAGCACCTTAGACCATATGATCACTGAACTGACTTTGAAACTTTTAGATAGGTTTTCTTTATTTCTGTTAGTTATAAGTACATATTAAGTCTCTCTCACACACATTTCCTCTTATAAGATAATCATCAACATTTATAAACATTATCGTTAATATTAATTAGTTTGGAATTTGGCATCCAACACCTTAGCTAAGTTGGTAGTGTGTTTGTCTTCTGAGCTACGGGTCCCGGGTTCAATCCCCGACATGGCCGAAATATTTATCATTGGTGAAATGTGAGTTTCCCCTTACACAGAAATGAATTAACAGCCGGGGTACAGATGGATGTTGTGTCTGTCCTAACCTTAAGCTGGATTATAAGGCATATGAAGCTATGACAAGCCTAGCAAGCCACAGGCTTGAAACAATAATGGACGTAAAAAAAAATTGGTATTGACAATTTGTAGAAAAGTGAAAAACATTTAGATACACAAACTAGGACTACAAGATAAATTATTTTTACTACAAGAACAATTAATTTCCTTTAATTCATTAGAGCAATACTTGTCGCTTAGCCATCTACTTTACCTAACCTAACCTAACCTAACCTAACCAAACCAATTACAAATAGGGGGATACATCCCTATCCTCTAAACCATGAGACAACCAACACTACTGGTATCAACAATATGTTATAATAAATATTCTTACTCTGCTATATTTTTTAAATATAAATATATGTGTTTAAATATTTCGGTCCTTAACGTCCACATTTTGAACCGACTGTTTATATCACACAACTTATAAACTAACCTAAATATAGAACAGACACAACACACAGCCCCCGCCCGTTAATTTATTTCTGTGAAAGGGGTAACCTGCATTTCACCAATGATTTTTTTTTTCCTCGGCCATGCCAGGAATCAAGCCTTGCCCCTTGGTTCCGTAGTTAGACATGCCACCAACTGAGTTAGAGTGTTGTACTTTATCATTGCTATGGTACCTCCTTACCTTGTAGAAAACTTTGCTACTCTCTCAATGTATGGCTTATCATTTTATCTCTTATTGAATGACTGCACAGCAATTTAGCACTTTCACTTGCATGACTCTGTTCCTTTAGATATTATAAAAACCTATACAGAACTAAAATTAGGACATACAAATATAAATAAATTGTATATCTATGACATGAGTGTCTTAGGTGAGCAGATACAATAGTGTTTTTTATATATAACGAGTGTGTTTTCATGTTTACTTTCTCTTATGGTGAAAGAAATATAATTGATGAACTTTAAACCTCGGGGTTATGATAAATCTTGGCTTCTAAGTGCATCAGAACTATATAAAAAAAGATGCCTTAAAATTCATTTGTCCTCATTTTTGTCAGTTTGTACCTGAGGTTACAGTCAAGACACTTTAATGTATTAAGTTTAAACTGAAAATTTAGATGTTACATGGTCATACATCAAGGCTAAATAATGATTTTGGTTATAGTCTTAAAATTAAGATGAGTATACTGAAGACCGAGTTGTTGTTTTTTAACCTAACCTAACCTAACCAAACCAATTACAAATAGGGGGATACATCCCTATCCTCTAAACCATGAGACAACCAACACTACTGGTATCAACAATATGTTATAATAAATATTCTTACTCTGCTATATTTTTTAAATATAAATATATGTGTTTAAATATTTCGGTCCTTAACGTCCACATTTTGAACCGACTGTTTATATCACACAACTTATAAACTAACCTAAATATAGAACAGACACAACACACAGCCCCCGCCCGTTAATTTATTTCTGTGAAAGGGGTAACCTGCATTTCACCAATGATTTTTTTTTTCCTCGGCCATGCCAGGAATCAAGCCTTGCCCCTTGGTTCCGTAGTTAGACATGCCACCAACTGAGTTAGAGTGTTGTACTTTATCATTGCTATGGTACCTCCTTACCTTGTAGAAAACTTTGCTACTCTCTCAATGTATGGCTTATCATTTTATCTCTTATTGAATGACTGCACAGCAATTTAGCACTTTCACTTGCATGACTCTGTTCCTTTAGATATTATAAAAACCTATACAGAACTAAAATTAGGACATACAAATATAAATAAATTGTATATCTATGACATGAGTGTCTTAGGTGAGCAGATACAATAGTGTTTTTTATATATAACGAGTGTGTTTTCATGTTTACTTTCTCTTATGGTGAAAGAAATATAATTGATGAACTTTAAACCTCGGGGTTATGATAAATCTTGGCTTCTAAGTGCATCAGAACTATATAAAAAAAGATGCCTTAAAATTCATTTGTCCTCATTTTTGTCAGTTTGTACCTGAGGTTACAGTCAAGACACTTTAATGTATTAAGTTTAAACTGAAAATTTAGATGTTACATGGTCATACATCAAGGCTAAATAATGATTTTGGTTATAGTCTTAAAATTAAGATGAGTATACTGAAGACCGAGTTGTTGTTTTTTAATGCTGAATTTTTCAAAAACTGTTAAAACAAGTTTGTCTCAAATTGATAGTTGAGGAGCATTTTCCTAGGTAAATAACACTATACTTATTTTTCGAACATTTTATTTAAGGGTAACTTATTGATGAATTATATTTGAAATTTTTAAAAGATAGCTTTAACAATTTTGTTCAAAATTTACATATGGATAGCGCTTTATGTGATTTTCACAACGATTTATTTTGTATTTTTTAGTAAAAATTATTTAAGAGAAGTGTAATAGCTACAGATTAAAAAAAAATTTGTACCATTTATTTCTTCAGGTGAATGATGCTTTTTTGTGTTGAATATGCTTATGTAATTTTGGTTCATTTGGTTTAAGTTCATATAGGATAGTCTGAATAAGCAACAAGACTTGCACATCAATCCGACATCTTAGCTCAGTCAGTAGTGTGTATGCCTACTGAGCTAAGGGTCCTGGGTTTGATTCCAGTCATGGCTGAAAAATGTATCATTGGTGGAATATGGGTTTACCCTTTCACATTGATAAATTAACTGTCAGGGACTTATCCTATTCATAAGTTAGCTTATAAGACATATGAAGTTACGACAGGCCTAGCTAGTCGGTAGTGGAAAATATATGGCTTGAATAAAAACTGACCACAGGCTGGAAACATTAATGGGGGTAAAAAACTTAGACACCACTAAAGTTGATCTCCATGCCGACTGCTAATGACTGGCTGGTTGATGTTTGTAGGTTAAAGAGGCACCAGAACCGGAGGAGGAAAAGACTAGCGAGAAAGCCAAGGAGTTCTTCAAGAAGATTGCCGGTGAAGACATGGAGGTCGACTGGTTGGAACTAAAAGATATTTTGGATTATGCGATGAGGAAAGGTGAGTGCTACATTCTAAGAATGTGCTCTAGTGATAGTTTTGTTAGAATGATAAACTTGGTGCCGAGTTAGTACGATAACGGGATGGTCTGGATCACCTTCTTTGAACAGGCAAGGTTTGAAAGTAAAACTATAAGATACATTTTCATCAATAATAGAGGTCCTTTAGTTTCTTATTTTTAACATATTTACTAACAGTTTACATGCTTAGTTTTAAAACCACAATATATTTTAATTAGATTACACCCACCTCAGCATTGACATAATCTAAGGCACAACTTTCACAGTAGACTAGACTGCCAATGATAGGAAGGTTGGGGTTCGAATTCCACTTGGGTATACTGAGGGTGGTTTTTTCCTAAATGTTTTTACAGTCTCCCTCCACACAAATGGGTTTACACATGATCTAAAGTTCAACTTTATTCATCCCTAACACATTAGCTTAATTAATGCCTACACATGTAACCCAAACGGGTAGTAAAGCGTTGTACTAAAATAATATATAGCCAATTTATTTAAATGGAGCTTCCCACCTATAATTGCTAGCTAGGTTTTTGTTTTTAAACCCATTTTGAAGCCAGCATGGCAAAGGATGGTTCATATTGCTGCTAATTCCAAAGTTTGATTAGAAAGTAAAAAACTAAAGATTATTATTTCTTTCTCTTAATAATATTTGTTTGCATAATTTTTTCTGGTGAAATCTTGATTACACTTTTATTTGATTGTTCTTGGTGTAGTCGTGTTAATATCTAAAATTAATATCAATATTTATTTAGTACTGCACTCAAGGATTTGTCGAGTTCTACAAACTTATAAAAGCTTTATTTTTACATATGGGTTTTATAAAGTGGTAGAACCTAACTTTTCATGCTTGTTACATTTCTTAATAAAATAATATCCCCTTTATAAGTTGAATCTCTTGGACTCTAATAACGCAATAGTATGGAAGTTAGACCATAGATTGTATAATGTTATGTAAGTAGTTGACATACTTAACAGCTTTTGTGTAGAGCTTAGACTTTAGGTTAGCAATTTGTTTGAAGTAGAGATGGGTCAAATACACCTTTTCTAAAATCTGAATCTTAGAAAACAAAATGAGCAAGAAATGTTTCCCACCATTGGTATTTTTTCTTCAATTATTTTGATTTTGTTTATGATAAGAAATAAATTAAGGGTGTGGAGTCCAATTGTTAGGTTTGTCCTCTAATTACATTCTTCTTCTTCACTAGTAAGTGTCATAATAGCTCTAAAAAGTGGAAGAAGAAAAAGAAGTTAATCTGAAATTGGAAAAAAATTTTCAACTCCCAAAATTTAATATATCCTTAAGAGTCGCAAGGGACCCACCCCTGGTTTTAAGTTTATAGTTTTATTATATATAGTAGCATTCATGTATTATCTCTGACATTAATTTTTCCAGTAGTTTTATAAATGTCTTGATCACATTATGAATAACAAACAATTCACTAAGAATTATTTATAAGTGTGTCTTTTTGTTATTGATTTTTGTATGATAAAGAAATAAAGGGCCAATTTTCCTTACTGTGTTATCTAACCTCAAGAACTGTACTTATTGTTAGACTATTTAATAAAACAATAGGATTTATTCAACATAAGTTTAGGACACCTTGGTTTGATTCTGGCTGGGGCTGATGAGTGTGTTTACTATGTATTCATATACAGGTTTGTCCAATTAGTAAATATCTTTGTACTACAGCTAACAGTGGTACTATAAATATTGTGTTATAACAAGTTAGATTGTAAGTTGTCTTCTCGTATATTCTGTATAGTAAGAAAGTTTCTCTTAAAGCCTCAATTATCAACTTAAAATTACGACAGCTATTATGATAAAATGTGTTATACAAATAATGATTTATGATTGAATATATCTAACACTCTTAAATTTTCTTAGAAATATTTGTGTTATTTAATTTTAGCATGTGATAATAGTATTCTCGTGTAGATTGTAGTAGTCACCATTATTTAAATAATATTTTTTTTGCATTTTCTTAACATAACATTATCGATTTAGACAACACATATATTTGTTTGTAGAAATCATATATAGTAAAATTTTGCCATAAAGTTTTAATGTTTACATTTAAAACTAGGCCTCTAATTATTTGTATTTTATATACTATAACTAATTCTTGAGGCTGTCATTTTCTTAGCTTAGATTAAGGTGTCATATATACATTAGTTAAGTATTTTTATATTGTGACATTTAAAATAATTGGCCAGCTAAAAGTCAAATGCATTAGCAATTCTATAGCTCCTAATGTGTTGTTTGAATCTTTGTTTCGTAGTATGAATAATATCTTATACAAAGAGTTTAGATTAATTTGTGATAGTTTTTAAGTAATTGTTTTCTAAAACAATAACTAATTGATCAAATAAAAATGTATTGTATTATTGCTTTTGCTAGTCTAAGGAACACCAACATATCATGCTGCACACTCCTTTCTTGCTTGCTTTATTTTTATAATAATATAATGCATCATGGTTATTTTGTAACATAAATTACATACTGTACACTTTAAAGAATGTTTAAGGTGCCTCTATATTTAATTGTAATTCTCTTGTTTGTTTATTTGAACCATACATTTGTTTTAAAAATAAAATAAGTAGAGAAGATCTAATGAGAAGAGGGCAGCATGGGCAGATGTTCTACAAATGTGTAAGATATCGGCTTTGGAAAAAAGAAGTTACCTTGGAGTGTAAAGAAGTGCTGGATTGAGCGTACTTTGTACCCATAGTCACACATGCAGCAGGAACATGAACATTGAATGTAAGAGAGACTAGGAAAGTGGAGGACATAGAGAGCATGTTAGCTGTCACAAAGAGAAACAAGATTAGGACTGAAGTTACCTGGTGAAAAAATGGGAGTAGAAGTAAGTGAGGTAGTAGAGGAAGTAAAGCTGGAGATGGCATGGACATGGGAAGAGATAAAAGGAGCATATAACAAAGTGTGCAAGCGAGAGGAGAAGAATGGTGTAAGGAGAGAGGAAGAGGGAGACATTTTACTAAACTGACCCAGCCATGCGTTGGAAATAGTTTGTGAAGATGTTGATGATGGTGATAAGTTATTTTAAAACAATCAGTTTTGTTTGTCACAGGAAAAGGAGGGTATATTATACTATCCCACATTTTGATTGATGAATATGTAATATTAATCATACCTAACCAAATTCTGAGCTATAATTACTGCGCTTAACTGGTAGGTAAAAATTTTAAATAAAATATATTTGTTTGAATTTGGTGTAGTAGTATATTGTAAATTGTTTGTAAAAAAAAAAATTAAATATGAAAACATCTCTAAATAGCTTCTAGATAAAGACCCCCTATGCACCAAACAAGCAGGTTTCCTCTTTCTTGCAAAGATTCACCAAACACCCATGTAGCTGGCGAAGTTAGCTAATGCGCTAATTTCGTATTGAGCTAGATTGCCGAGGACAAGAAGATTGAGGTTCGAATCTCAGTCAGGTGAACTGGGGATAGTTGTTCCTAAAATGGTTCTCCATTCACCTTCAGCCACAATTCCTAACCCATTAGCATAATTAGTACTCACGCATATAACCCGAACGGATAGTAAGACGCGGCGCTAAATAAACTACTGCAATAGTTTCACACTTGTACATTCCCAAAACATTAGTACTTATATCTCTGCATTTATTTGATTAATCTGATTTTTGTTATCTAAAAAATAATTATGATTACATTTTCTAAAATCAAACCTTCCTGAACGCCTACCTATATCTTGATGCTATATCCCATGATGCATTATATTACTGTCCCAAGTCATTTTAATGTCTGTGTGATACCTTTTCTTTTAACTTGTGTTGTGATTTGTGACATATCTGTGTGTGTGGTGTGTTTTGGTGTTCCTGTCTATGAGCTGATTGCATTCCTTTTTGTCATTAGAGCTGCCTAGGGCTAGTTCTCAATCACAGGACTCTATCGTCACCACGCTCCTTGCTCTTGTGTGTGGTGTGGTGTGTCGAGACACCCCACTAGGACAAGCCTTCGGTAAGCGAGCCCCTTTGGTTTCAAAACAACCACTTTTCCACTTTAGTTGCTTCGGACCAGGATTATTTTAGTCTAGTTTCACTTATGCCAACCTTCTCATAATGCATTGGAAAGTTTTAAATAGGCGAAGATGCAGAATTTTAATTTTTTTCCAAACCATTGTTTTGATTTTTCACAGTTTACCAGAACAGTAAACTTGTGGAAAATATCATGACTAAAAATTACGTTTCATTAATTTTAATTTGTATATTAGTGTAATTGTTTTATTTATATATAATAATTCTAATTTAAAATATTTTTCCCTTATTTCTCATTATGAAAAGGTTTTCTTTGCAACTTGTAGATACAATAAACCCTGGTTCTAAGTTTCTGATTGTCTTGCACTATTATGGGAATGGTTCATACTTAACAACCCTCGATCCTTGTACATCCCCGGTTTCCTTTCCACACCCCACCACACCATCTAGCATCGAGACTTTTCCCTAGCCAGCCGAATAACAATACTGTTCTGTTATCTTATTGGAAGTTTGGTAAGTACAAACTCAAATATACCTATATTAATATTCGGTGCTAACTGGTCTATTATTATAAATCACATTTTTCTTTAAATACTCCTCTAAGTTGATTTGGACATTCGGTTTTAATTATTTATATTTTGTCGGTTAAAAAAAATCATTATTTAGCAGATCTAATTAAGAGAAAAGGTTATTTGTTAAATCATAATTAGATCTGAACCATAATTTAGACAAGATTGGAAACCCGTTATTAATAAAGTTGTTTAGAAATATATCATATCTTACAATACATTTAATAATAGTTTGTAAAGATTAGCCTTTAATTTAAAATTTTTGACTTTAAAGATAATCTCTTTAGTTTTTTGATTTGTTAATTGGTTTGGAAGTGAAAGTGATCACTTGCACTTGTCTTCCGTGCTTTAAAACTATGTATAGATAATTTTTTTGATAGTTATATATGCAATAATTTTAAATTAATTGGTCCTATTCACCATAGATTTCCTAAATGTTCCTTTTGGACTAAATATTATCACCTAATTGTGTCACTTGTATGGTTCTGGTTGTTTTTTTTTGCTTTGTTACATACAGCTTTGGTTTTGATTGGTGATGGTTGTTGGAAAAGCATTACCTACCTTGCTTTCTATTGCTTTGTCATTGTATATAAGCCACAAATATAATCGTGATGAAATAAACATGGCAGACCTCTGGTAGCCATTTCTCAGAAGAAGGAAAAACTATATTTTTGTAAACTGATGTGTATTTTTACACATTTGAATTTGTGTTGAACTGCTGATAGCAAATACAATCATAACTGCTTATTATTTTGCTCTAAACTAAATATATAGAATATCGTTAATATTGTTTGCAAATTCTAAAACTATGAAAATTCTGATGCTAAACCTTTTACTTTAATAACAAATATTTCACTATATGGCTACATTTACATATTCTCATGTGTGCTATGATAAATATGATCTATGTTTAAAGTTCATATTAGCATTTTTGACTTCATGATAGTTTTGTAAAATTGTCTAGTTGGCCAATTTTTAAGTGTGAATTTTGATTAATTCTGTTGATTTAAAAGTAAATTAACAATATCAAAATTATTTTTTTAAACTCGATAGTATCTGATATTGTAGAATTAAAAGTCCCTTAGCGGAAGATGTATTTGAACTGACTCTTATAACAGCCATATTGTAAATACCGAGGGCAAATATTTAAAGTTGAAGAATAATGTTTTTTTTTATTCATAGCACATTTTACAATTAAATTTGTGTTAATTTATTAGCATTTAGATAAAAAAATAGAATATATTTACCACAAATCAGGATTCATAATCTAAAATATCTTATAATATTCATTGTCCAACCTATTTTGTACATAAAATAATAAAAGTAAGCATCAAAACACTAACATATTATTATCAGGTTTATAATAATATTTTCAATTTCAAGCCGAGTATTAATATGTTGAGGAAGATTACTCATCTTCCAATGGCAATTAACATTTTAAAAGATCTTCAAATCTGATCAGATCTGCAAATGCTAGAAATAACTTTCTTTAATTTATCCACTTAGGTGGTTGTATGGTATAAGGTTCTACTTTCGCAGTAGATTAGACTGCCAGTGACGGGGAAATTGAGGTTTGAATCTCGGTCCTGTGTACTGAGGGTGGTTTTTCCACTCTACCTCCACGCAAATGTGAGCATACTAAACTAAAAAACTTTCATTGAATAAATATTTCACTTAATAGCTGTTCTGAATTGCACACTCACAATCAAATTATGTTCCTGAAAAACAAGAAAAACCTCAGAAACTTAGGGAAGTTGGCGGGATAGGGAAAAATTATGAAGTTATTGCAAAAATATCTGAAAACTCTACTAACTTTCAAAATATGAAACAAAAGAGCCTTTTCAATTATTGTAACCTATTACTTTTATCTCAAATTCATGGAATTTTACTAAAAAAAGTGAAAATAATTAATCTTCCAGACAATTCAGGCCATTGTTTAATGTATAGCTAATAAAAAAAAATTACTAACAACATTTTACACTTTTATTCTTCCAAATTCGTTATGTTAAAAAAATGTTACAACTAAATAAACTGTACTATATGTAATAAGCTTTTGGCTCTTTTTGCTGATATTTTGATTTGGTTGATAATATATTAAGCTTTAGCTTGAGTAATACTTATTGAATAAAAGCAATTTTCATTATTTTAAGTATTATATGTTCCAGAGTATTATTTAAAATAGTTATTTTTATATATCTTTCTTTTGTATATTTGATTTATATAGGCCCATACTTATTTTACCGGTAAGCAGCTACAGTAGCCCCATGGCTTCTTTGGTGCTGACACCTAAAAGCTTTGAAAAGTTATCAGGCCAAATTATATATCCCTATGCCAAACCATATGATCTGCAAAAACATGTGTTTAGCAGCTGTCACTTCAGACAGTCAAAATGTAGGTATATACCTAAATGTTGACTGTCAGAAGTCAGCTGATGAGCTGTCAGTCAGCACCAAAGAAGACATGGGGCTAGTTTCACTAAGGCCACAGCCACTTCCTAGGAAGTTATATAGTGCAACCACTCAAAAATTGACTTGGGGGAGGTATGGAATACATTTGAACTGTCATAAGTATAATTTTAATTAGTCAAAGAATTAGAAAAATATGGCTAGTTGATACATCTCTTAGTGAGTACAACTATTGCATTTATTAGTAACATTAAACTTGGCTGTTCTCCAAGATCTTATTAAATCTGTTTGCTTCTCACAGTTTGGCAGTCCAATATTTGACAAAGAAATTTTACTTATATAGCATAATTTAAATATTTTACCACCCTATTTTTTTTCTAGGGCTGGATCCTGGACTCATCATAAGGGTGAACTTATTTGATAGGTCTTTGGGGTGAATTCTTATATGATCAAATAAATGCACGAGAAACGGTTAGAATGTCTGCGAAGCATTGATTTTAAGTTTTATGCTGACAAATTATAGAAAGACAAGATAATTAAAGGCCTGTTATATTTGATACAGTTTTACAGTTATTCTTAGTTTCATCTTGAGATGCCATATGCTGCTGGGTTCTTTAAGGTAGTCTTAAAAGGTTTATTTTTGCATGCAGCTTTATTACAACGCAAGACCATCAGACTCCAAACAGCAATACAGTCGTCTGGTCTTCAGAAAACTGTGATTTCACACAATTCAGTTTTGCCTGCAAAGTTGAAGTAATAACTTGTGTGTGTGTGTGTTTGTTACAAAACCTACTATTTGATGCTATAACTAGTCATATAATTTTCACAACACTCAAACTCATTAAATGTTTACATACTATATAGAAATATTCCCAACATCTAGAAAAGATTGTTTCACATTTATTTTTATCCTTACAGAAACTTAAAACGAATACCAGAATAGACCGCTCACAAATTATCTTGTTTGCTAAGAGAGAGAAAAAAATATATCAGATGTGATATTATAAGTTATAAGAATTGTTCTAAACGTAGAGATACAATTGTATCAATAATTTATATGCCTCATTCAATAATATATTTAACATATTTGTTGTGCTTAAAAATTTGTGAAATTATTGACTATTTTGTACCATACACACATACCCTTAGTTAAAGCAATAAATAGTTATTCTATGAACTTATCCAAGATTTTAGTAATGCTTTTTATTGGAAACTTTCAATAATGTTTGATGAATTTTATTGAAGAATCTGTATTGGTAACTTCTGTGAATGTTGCTCTAAAGAAAATACTCGTTGCCTGGCATTTGCTTGAACATTAACTCTAACTATTAACAGAATGTCAATTTTTGGCTTTAAAACTATGCATTGTTGTAATGTTAATTAAATGTATGCTCACTCAATCTTATTAAAGTGAAGCTATTTTGATAGCTTTACTTTTCCACAGTAATAAACAATAATAGAGCTGCACAGGTATCTTAATTTTAATAGTATTTTTGTAGTATATTCTATTGTATTTATTAGCTTAACTTAAGGAATTAAAATATTTTTAGCAATACATCAAGTAAATCACAACATGCTAGAAAGATTTCCATATAATAGGTAATAATTAGGTAGTGTGTGTATTCATGATGTTTGGTTATAAAAACTTATTAAATAACAATTATTTAAGTTTTTCTGTAAGGAAAACCTCTTTTCGCTTTTTGACATAATTTTTTTTATATATATATATATGGAAGAAGGTACAGGAAAGGTGGATAGAAAACATAAAAAGGGAACAAACACAATATGGCTTTCACAATTGAAAGAACAACACAGTTCACACTTTACATTGCTGCCACTGGACAAAGAGGTTTTGGCTGCGTCTCTAAGAAAAGCGATTGTCACCGCCCAATCCACCGACCTAGGTTTAATTCTATCGGAACACATCAGAGAGGAGTGTGAAATGCACAACACAACTTCCCGGAAGAGGAAACCAAAAATAAACAAAAGGGAGAAAAAGGAAATTGATAAAGGATGATAGGACCCTTAGTTAGGAACATTTGACAATCTATTTTCTTAAAGAAGCAGCTGATATCTCTTTGTCCAGTGACAGCAATGTAAAATGTGAACTGTGTTCTTCTTTTCATTGTAAAAGCCATATTGTATTCATTCCCTTTTATACATTTTCTATTCACCTTTCCTGTACCTTCTTCCGAATATATATTACAAATTATTAAAGTTTAAAATTCAACACACATATTTTATTCTTATTTTTTGTGGTTAATAAACTATTTGGTTGTTTATTCATTGACCATAATATGTTTCCTGACTTCACAGAGGTAAAGAATGACGGTTTCTCGAAGGATGTATGCCGCAGCATGATTGCCATGATGGACGTTGACCGATCTGGCAAACTTGGATTTGAAGAGTTTAAGGCGCTTTGGGTGGACATACGGCACTGGAAGGTAAGGAAGATTATGTGTTGTTTAAAGTAATTTAAATTTTCAGAGAGAATATATCATAAAGTGGGAGTAGCTGAAAATCTGAGCTACTGGAATATGCTTTTAAGTTTGTTTTTAACTTTTTCGGTCTCTTCCTTTCACTGGGTTGACATGCATCGCTGGCTTGCAGGAACATTTTTGTCATGGAAGGGTGACCCAACATGCGATGAAAGTATTGAGGGGAAAGTAGAGTTGAACTCTACCATATTCTTATAATGAAAACTGGGGTTCTTCACCATAACATATTTTACTATGTAATTAAGTCAACTAAAAACAGTTAAAAAAATTGCTTTTGATTTAAAAACTGGATTATACCATTTAGATTTAAGTTGACTCATTTATTCAATGTAGTATTCAAGCTAATTGCTTCATAGGTCAGATACCTTCCAAAATAGTATTGATTCTCCAGAATATATAAGCTAAGAAAATAAGGATATTGTATACAAGTACTTATATAACTTGAAGCTGTGAGAGAGTTTCTGCAATCTTTTTGCCACCGTTTATTTTCATTTGTGTGTATCACATCTCAGATACACTGATTATAAAAAAAAAGTTAAATTTTGTATTATTGTGTTTAAATGTAATTGATAATACAATTCAGCATTTAGTAAAACATATGTAATTACTGTTAAAACACACTCTTTTTTTTTATGAATGCACTATTAATATTTCTTTTAAGTTTCATGTTATTGTTTATTATATGAACAAGTAAGCATATACACCCATCATGGTGAGTAGTTAGTTTAAAGCCACTGACTGGCTTTGTTTGACATAAGCCTCACCACTGCCTCTCCTTCGCCACCATGAGCTAATCTTCTCCTCTGGACTCCCTTCAGCCACCTCTTCACCTCCTGCCCCCCACTTCAATATCCGACATCTCCTCTGTTCTCTTCTTATCACATGACTGTATCGCATTAGTCATGCCTTCCCATCTTATCCATTCTTGTCCTAAAGTACTTCTCATAAATTTCATTTCACATGCTTGCATTCTGCTTCCATCCTGCTCCTTCATTAACCACTTTTCCACTGCATATGCCAATATTGGTACAGGGTATGTCTTGTAGATCACTCCTTTACACTTCCTCGGCACATCCCTCCACAATACACTCCACAGCACATTACTCCAGTAAAATATACAGACAAATGCTCTTTTTGCAGACCGTGTTTAAAATTTACGACAAGGATGGTTCTGGGTACCTCAGCGCTTTTGAACTTCGTCATGCCCTCAACTCTGCAGGATACCGTCTCAACAACAACATCCTCAACATCTTGGCACACCGATACAGTAGCAAGGATGGCATGATAACGTTTGATGACTTCATGATGTGTGCCGTCCGGCTCAAGGGACTCATTGGTCAGTGGTTTGCTTGCTTCATTTAGATTAGTTAATCATTTCTTTAATCAAATAACTAATTAATACTGAATAAATATGAGATTGGTTTAGATAAATAGTTTTGCCGAACATTTAACAAGAAGTGTGGGTAAAACAAAGGCAGAAGGTGTGAACTGAGGTGAAACAAAGTGGCGCACAAAAACACTGTGCACAGGTACTATAAAGCTGGGTCAGAGCAATAATAGACTAAGAGGCACAAACATTATTCTCAATGCTTCCACTAATTCATTGCCCATATTAATACAAGACGACAAAGTATTTTGCTCCACAAACTGATGGAGTCGACACAGGACCACATTGGTCATCATGAAAAAACTCGCCTGGTACAATCTTTCTACGTTCATTTGAGGAAAATAACAGTTTATGTTGCTTACCATATTGGTATTGTTCACAGAAAATGTATTTCATATCAGACACATTCACATCTTCAACAAGATTTATTGTGACCGTATAACATAGATTTTACATTCACATGGCCAAAGGGTTCATGCCATAACTTCAGAACAAAACGTGAACTCACATTTGCTTCTGGAGCAACAGTTATACGAAATAACCTTTAATATAGATTATTCTATTCACGAATTGCGCACGCCACTAATTTTCCTTTGTCCTACACTTCAGAAGATTCTTTTTATTTCATTACTTTCATTCTCTTCTTTCTTAGGACGCCTTCAAAAATAGAGTTCTTAGCTGCGGCATGTTTAAAATATTCTTAATTGGTAATTCCTGTTAATTAGCGAGTGCAACATCCATATATTTCTTTATTTCTTTGAAAGTTCTAAAAAAAATCCCACCGTTGAGTTGTGTGAGCAGACACTCCATTATCCCTTGCTCATCTATCTAAATTTGTTTCTAACAAAGTATTTTGACACTCCACATTGAATGAGAATGGAATGCCTTGCTTTGAAGTTTGATCACTATTTTTCTTAGAGCTGTGGCAAGTACAAATAAAATGTCCTTTCTTGCAGCATTTACAGTGAACTACTTTGCACATACATTCTTGTTCTACTTGGGTTTCTCTTAATTTCTCCTAGAAGGTTGAAAGAAGCCATTATTTTGATTTGAAGAGGGGATAAATGTGCTTTCCTCTTCTTCATTTAAGGTTAGATTTTCTTCTTCATCAAGTAACTGTGCTGTGAGATTAGGCAGCTCTTGTCTACCTTATTTCATGGAAAATTCCAATATTTCATCGGCAGAGTGTCAAGAATCTTAGTAAAAATGGCGTTATCCCTCAAAGTTTCTCCAGTTTATTTTACCAACTATGGCATATTCTTGACTTTAGCCATTTGCTGTGCCACCGAATCCTTAGGATTCATTTTCAACTGATCAAAACAATCGAGAATCATCATTTTACTGAATTCAGATTTTTGTTGATACACTGATTCCAGTTTGTCAATAGTATCTTTTGACGTTGTACATCTCTAGAATAGGGTGACAAGTGTAATTTTCGTCACAGCAGTTAGAGTGACCACGGTGATTGCGTCATTCTTAGATCATTGTGTGAGTTCTTTAGCATTTTCTACCCAATGTTTTAGCTCTATTCCAGAAGCAACACTGTACACGACTTTAGATCTGAGCACACAAACCATTTGGAATTTACACTGCTAATGGTTTTTCCTGCCAAATTTTCAAACTGATGCTATGGTGATCTTGTCTGTCACTGTTCATATTTATAGATTTCACTTGCGTTGCTACAAGTCATGAAAACTGTTGAAGAAACTGATGTGTTTGCGACGAGAATTCGCAAGCATAAAGCTAATCCACACACAGTGGTGCATGGCTGGTCTTTATGTCTATTGATAAAGTGATCTACATTGAGTCTAAAAACCCTAGTTTAATTCTGGATGGTATTATTAAGGATATTTTTATATTGTTTTGTCTTAATATCTAAATAGCAAAAGCTTGACACCAGGGACAGGTGTGTATTATTAGACATTTTATCCCCAAAGGTTAAGTAGTTTGTAATAAATAAAATGGTAGAATATTAGGAAAACAATAGAGCACAAATAAAAGTAAAAACACTAACACATATTTACACATACTTTAATATTTCAATGCTATTATAGCATCTTCCTCCGCAAGTAGTAGTTAGACTAAACAGTATGTTGTCTTCAGCCAACTTTATTGGTAGGGATGAAAACTTTTCTGGTGGAGTTAAATTTCTCTGCAGGTTTCTCTATTAGTCTGTGGATGGTAAGTGGTGCTAGTGTAGCCTCTGGGTTGAAACTAATGAATATTTAGGTTGGGCGGTTTTTTAGACTTTGTGAGCCATTGATGTGCCAGTACCCATCTTCTTAGCTGAGACATATTGCCTTGTGTCTTGTTAAGTGATTTTAACACCTTGACAGCGTAGCACTTCTCAAACTTGAGGTTATGAGTGGAGGCGTGTGCTGAAACTGGTTTTCCTGGATTCTTGATTTGTTGTGTCATGGCGGTGTCCATTCATACGTTTACTGAGAGTTTCATTGGTAAGGCCAACACATTGTGCTGTACATTGTTGGTATTCTAGTTGGTAAATTAGGTTACTGGACTCGCATGTGTGGCTGTCTTTAATGGTATAGGTGGAGTTGGTGATGTTGATAGAGAAAGTGAATGATGGATGATGTATTTGACAGGTTTTGCAAGCTATTTTGTTACAGGGTTGAGAGGCTTGTGGTTGAATGAAGGTTGTGTCATTTTCAATTTTCTGGTAAACTTGTTGGAGACACTGACTAAGATGCACGATCCAACCACTGCACCAATCACGAGAGGCGCTGCAGTAGCGCGAGTATCACGAGTTAGCCAATCACATAACTCTCACCTACACAGTTCTTTTTCCGTCACCAAACCGACCGCGTCGTTTTGTGCTCACGCTAACCCTTTTTGTGTTAATTAGCCCACTAAGTGTATTTGTAGATTCTATGTTCGTCTCGGACGTTAATTTTGTGTACTCGACATTAACCTTTGCTAACAAAACCCCCTAAATTTAAAACTGAAAATTACACAACCTTCATTCAACCACAAGGCTTTTTTAGTGTTTTTACTTATATTTGTGCTCTATTGTTTTTCTACTATTCTATCATTTTTTATTTATTACATATTGTTTTTTGCTCAATGCACTTTATTTCATACAGATGTTAAGTAAGTAGCCTATGCAAGCTATGTGCTGATATCTGTGGGTTCAGAAAGTGCATATAAATACTCCATTAAGGGCCGGTCTTATAACTCTTGGATAAATATTAATATGGTAGATAAATATTTATATCTGTTAGATAAGTTAAAAGTGCATCTTATGACTGCCAGTTAAAATGTATTTATCCATCACATTTTTATCGGGAGGTCATAAGTACCTGATAACTTTTATCTGGAAGTTAAAATGGTTGTTGCTATAGTGACACGTTGTTTTTAATGAGGTTTCGGCAACAAAATCTGTTTTTAGGATAAAATTTTGGTTCACATGTTTAGTAAGCACAGGTCCGGGCTTTAATTATATAAAGTTAGAGCATTTAATTCACTTTTATATAAAATGACAAGCTATTTGTAGAGTTACATTTATATAAGAACAAATTATCAAAATGTGAGTATAATAAATAAAAAATTTTAAACGCTGTACCCAACTACTGCCCACATTTTTGCAGACACTGAAATTAGTACTCGCAAGACATCTTAGCTTCTGCGCCCACATGACGCTATCTGTCTTCTCACACTCGTTTAGCCGCCATTATTTAACAAATGTTGAGTGTTTTCACCACTCGCTAGGTTGTGGCGCTATCAGCAGGGCTTATAACGCATGCGTGCACCAGTAAAAACAGTACCAACCTTACGTGTTCTGAGTAAAAATTTATTTATCATACAGATAGCTATCTGGTAGATAAATTCTGTTCATAAGATGCGTAAAACTTTAAAGTGGCTGATAACTTTTATCTGGTAGATAACTTTAACCTCCCAATAGCAATATTTATTCGGTAGTCATAAGACCGGCCCTAAAGTGAATAAAACATCAATAATCCCAAGTTTGAGCTGCATGAACGCCACTAGTTATGTAAGCAACCAATGACACAACTCTGGTACTAAACACAAGTCTGGTACTATATATTATGAAGAATAATCTTTTACTCGGAAAACCAATCCCAATACAGTAAACACATACAATTATTTAGAAAATTTTATCCAAGAAAGGTCTGTGTATGCCATGTTTTGTTAAAATTGATTAAGTACTTTTTTCTTTTTTTAATTATTGACCAACTTTAAGACACGTTTATCAATTTTAAAATACTTTAATACACTTTAATCATATAATTTGTATTATTTTACTCTTATGGTGATCTGGAAAATATAGCAAATATAAACAACCACTTTGCAAGTTTTGGAAAAAAATTTTCTACTGATATTGTGTATAACAGCGGATCTCAGACCTTTTAAACTCAGGCGCCCTTTATTTATACCCCCTTCCAAAAAAAGATCTAAAAAATAATAATTGCAGAGTCCAAAGATATTTTGTTTAGAGTGGGTTCTATCTATTGATGTTACCACATTAGAATTTAATACTTTGAGAAATTTTGTAAATATATACTTATTAATTAATTTAATTTTAGCTATAAATAATAATGTTAGCAAAGGTTAATGTCGAGTACACAAAATTAATGTCTGAGACGAACATAGAATCTCCAAATACACTTAGTGGGCTAAT
>CABFOV010000731.1:0-35419 GCA_902141375.1 Timema poppense
CCACTCTCTTCATGATCATTTCTATCACCAATACAAATACTAATGGTGAGAGGGCTCTCTTCTGTGTGTCTCACTTTTATAACTGGAACAACTCTTTCTCTGTTTTTACACAACTCACATTATTATCATACATATTCCTTACTCCTCTTTCTATTTTGCCTCCTCCATTGCTTTCCAGACTTTCTTTCTATCCATAACTAAATTAAATATTAAATATCATTTTTAAATGTTATATTATAAACATGATAAATAAAGTTATCAAACCTGAAGCCGTAAAATTTAATTATTCTTTTACCCTTTACTGTGACCGAATGGTCTAATGAGAGTGGCTTTTACTAAATGGTTTTTCACTCTCCTTCAACGCGAATGTGGCTAGTTACCTCTAAAATGCTTCCTATCCTCCAATTCTTCATTTCTACCCCACTAAAGTGTATATATTTATATATATATATATATATATATATATATATATAGAGAGAGAGAGAGCATCAGTCTATATATACATATATATATATATAGAGAGAGAGAGAGCATCAGTCTACTCTCTTGACCTGATGAAGCTGTCTGTGACAGTGAAAGCTTGTCTTTAGAGATGTGTTTGTGTGTATTTTAGTGTTCTATCAAAACAATTTCTACTCCAGTATCACCAAGGTAAGTGTGCTGGCTATTCTTCATAATTTAAACCATAATTATTTCTTTAGAAAGTTTAATAATTATTTTTGAATTGATTCAAGTTAATAAGCCAAGATTAGGGGCTCAGGTGTTTACTTAAAATTTATACCATAATTCATTTAAAGGATAGAAGAGCCAGGCCTACACACTTACCAGAAAACTGTAGGCCTCAAAGTTCACAATAAAAATGCAACAAAACATTATTATCTAATTTTCAGGGTACAAGAGATCCCTTCTTCACCAGAAAAGAGTAAAAAACAGATCGGGCTGTGGCAGCATGGCTAGAGATTGATCATGGTCACTTAGATTCTGTTTTGCCTGTTTATTCGTTCCAAAAAAATTTTTAGGCTTGGATTCTGCAGTTGCCTGTTCAAACTTGTGTCTTTAATCTTGGTAGATGATTAGAATGTTGTATTTATTTTATATTTTATTAAACACTGAAATGAGGATAGGAGGGCAAGGCCTAAAATTTCCTGGTAAGTGTGTAGGCCTTAGCCTTCTATCCTCTTTTCAATGCTTAATTTAATACAGCTGATTGGTAACATTTTTCCTTTATTTGATAAAGCTTGGAAGTTCAAGAAATAAATATGGGAGTTGAAACATCAAGCTTGTAGCTTTTGAAACAAGATCTAAACGTTATAGTAAGAATAGGTCCATAACTAACCCCCTCTTCCAGCACGAGCAGCCCCACCACCTCCGGTACCAGCGCCACGTTGAGTGCGCACTTGACCAAAACCACTTGTTGCGGGTCTCGCGCTGCGCATTACTTGCGGGATCTCTGAGGTTGCCATCTGGATGTTCATCGCACGGCCTAAATGAAAAGGAGCATTAGTGTTTAATTCATGCACTGTGGCATAAAAAAATATTGTAATGAGATTAGTGTTTAACAGTAAGACCGGCACACCCTTATTGTTTACCCTAGCTGTGCTCCATCTTCTCTGTCTCCCTCCTTGTTTATCAGGTATGTAGCGGCCTTCTCACTCGGCTGGGGGATTAGAGAGGACAGGGGGGGAGGACGGGGCACACGTCTTGAAGGGTCTGGGTCCTTTTAATTCTGTCATAATATTCTAGAAGTGGAGAATTCCAGACTCTTTAATAGGACCACCCCTATATATACATGGTCAGCGATAGCCAGGTGTGCTCAGTTCTTGGTTCTCCGGGAGTAGACCAAAGAGTTAGTGTTCATGTGATGAGTGTCAGTATAGTGTGTATGGCGCAGGGACCAGTAGCGGGGTGCTGTGAGTGTCTTTAACAATGAAAGTAAATGGTACTGTGAACTAACATTTTAAGAAACTGATATTTGGATATTTAACTAGTTATTCATTATTTTTATTAACAAGCTGTTTACTTGATTTGATGTAATTCTATTTTATGTGTTTTCATTTGTTTAATAATAATAATATTTAGCACCGCGTCTTACTACCCGTTAAGGTTACACGCTCTAAGTACTAATTACTCTAATGGAATAGGAATTGGGAAGGTTAAATTAGAGGAAGTGAACCCGCATTTGCGTGGAGGGAGTGGAAAACCATTTAGGAAAAATCACCCCCAGTTCACCCGACCAAGATTCGAACCTCGATCTCCCCGTCCTCAGCAGTCGAGCTCAACATGACAAGCGCGTTAGCCAACTACGCCACTGAGGCGGGTCATTTGTTTATTGTTTTACAAACAATTACTTATATTACTTGAGTCAGTGAAGTGTTTAGTTATAATTAATCCATACCAGTGTAATTCTCTTTTTTGTGTTTTCATTTGTTTATTAATTTAAAGACAATTATTAGTATTACTTAACTTGGTGAACTGCTTAGTTATAACTGATTCAGCATAATTATATTTATTGTGTTTTCATTTGTTTATTAATTTACAAACTATTACTTTGACTACTTAATATGTTGAATTGTTTCACTGTATATTTAATTTTGAGAATTTTTTGAGTGGTGTTTTTAATAATCAAAACTTGGGTGAGCTGCGAGTATTTTAATTCATATTTAACCTTCAATATATCCCATTCTTTTACTGACTGACTCCACCAAAAATTGCTTATTACTATGATTACGACTCCACAGGTCTGGTGTAAACTTTAAACAAAACAAAATGTATTTTTATAGACCATATATTAGAGATTGTAATGTAGACCTGGGAGAGTCATGGACCGTTTACATGTGACCGTGGGAACCACGAGCTATTTTGGAGACTCCAGCTTCAAACTCTCAGTTCTGATTCCTCAACCTTTACAGTTATATTAGGCCTATGTATTCAGTTTTAAATTAAAATTAAGTTATTTATCTCTATACTGTAACATAAGGGTGTGCAAAGTCCACTTTTCAATTTGAAGTGAATTCAACCCAAGACTTTAGTTGTTTTATATTGAGTTTTATAGCTGTCAATATTTTTATTGGCGAAGCTTCATAAGGTTGACAGAATTTTTTCCAAATAGAAGTAGAAGCTGATATTTGTTTCGAAAGCTTAGCAAACCCCTAACTAAATAAACACACAAAAATACAAGAACAGAGACAAATCAAATATGGTTTGTTATTAGATATAACAAACCACTTAATCCTGGTAGATTGAATTAAATGTTTAATTTACTTTATAATTTATTTTATTGCGCTCCTCACCATTCGGTCTATTTATGAATGTCTTTCCAAAATTGTTAATTTTACCACTATTGTGTTGATATTTTCACTTTATTTAATTAGCTTGGTGTAAAAAAGGGACCAGGAAAACCACAAATGTAACTGAGGGACTTATTTGGACAGTGCAACAGACCTATTGAAAGACAGAAAACCTAATAATCAGGGGTGTACAAGTAGCCGAAAATTTGAGTTAGTCAATTTATAATCATTTGAACTTGACATACAAAATTTTTACAAAACCCAAATAAATTGAGTTTAATTTAATGGATTCAAATTAAATATACTATTTCATAGTAAACACAGTCCCTCAATATTTCCTTGTCTGACTTCTACTCCCCTACCCCTGATGATGATAACTTGATTACCAAAATGTAATCAGCTAATCATATAAATAAAGACCAAACATCACAAGTGTATTAGTGTACAAATGTAAGCCTACCATCCAAGGGGACACCGTTGTATTGTTTCATAGCCTTTATGGCATCAGCTCGTCTCTCAAAAATAACATCAGCAGAGCCCAATGACCGCCCTGACCGGTCGTAGTGAACTGCCGCTGATTTGAGGGGACCAAATTCAGCAAAAAGTTCCTACAAGAACAAACAAGACAATTCACATGAATTCTTAGTACCTATTAAAATAAAGTCAAATTAGAAATTACAACTTTTGGGTGAATCTTTTTAGTATAATTTTTTTAAGCATCACATGTCACTACCTAATTAGGTTATACACACAGGACCACACCTTGGAAATTATTGGTGCCATGCATGGTAGCAGGCCTTGGCCTAAGATAAAGATTTAAAAGTTAAAATAAATAGTAGTAGATGAAAGAAAAAATAGTATTCAATAAAACATTAATGATAAGCAATAAAATTAATACTAATATTCAACAAACCAGTTTAGATTACCTCCTGAGGAACTTACTGGCATATGGCAATATTTTACTAGTGGTTCGGTCCAGTCTTGTCCTTTGTTTTGAAATTTACATAAGTTTCACAGAGTCTATTATTTTTTTACTGTAATTAAATTAGGCATATGAAGAGGGATGGACAGTGAATCAAGCTCATCAAAATTGCCAGGGAAAGACCACTCCATAGCTTCTAGGAATATTCAAGTTTGTTTAGAAAAATTGTAGGAGAATCACTTCAAAGAGCTTTTATAAAACTCTAATTTTTGAAAAACTTATGGGAGGACTATTCAAAATAGCTTCTAGAGGTATCCAAATTTTAAAAGAGTTATGGGAGAAGACCACTTCAAATACCTTATAAAAATGTCTAATTTTTAAAAATAATTTTGACTTCAAATATCTTCCAGGAGTATCCAATTTCCAAATATTTGTCAAAGAGGGGTTGGGGGTCTTCAGGACGTCCTTTGGGATTAAGGCCCCTAAAAGATATTAATTTTTATAATTTACCCTCTAGACAAATAAAGTTCCACCACCAATAAAATCAAGTAGAATAAAGAGAAGGGGGTGCTTTGTCCCTGGTACCAGAACCAATTTGAGCAGCTGGCAGGCCTGTTTATGCATATGTAAGAATTACACTATAATGTTAGGCATGAGGAAGTTTAGTTTAGAAGAAATGTAACTGTGTTCATGTTAAGTAAGATTAGAAAAACCACCTTCATTACACCTGACCAGGGTTTGAACCCTGATCTCTCCATCATCAGAAGTCCAGTCTATTACAAAAGAGAATCCTTTGACCATTCAACCCAAAAAGCAGATTTATTATAGTAACCAAGCAAAACAATGTTTTGTCTGCCTTTCATAAGAGATTTCCTAGTCAAAATTGTGTGGATAAATAAACTAATATTCAAATTGTATGGATGTTGATTGGTCGGCAGTAAAGCACCAATAAATGCAGTCAAGCTAAAAGTATCACTTGAATGTAGTAGGCCTATAGCTATTTTCAAAATAAAACATTGGGGCATTCCATGTCAAATCAACCAATTTAGAGGCACAACCTTAACTTTTTTGATTTTTTTTCCTTCAAATTTGGTATACTGAAAGAAACACCTGAGATATGCGACTATGAAAAATTTCAGGTCAATATCTTTTTATTTGCAAGGTTATAGAGGTGTAAAATTTGCTATTTCGACCAATTTTGTCACCATCTTGTTAACTTTAACATTGAATATTTCAGTAACCTGTGCACCTACGGAATTGATTCAAGGTTTTTTGGAAAGGTCTTGAATATCTCTTTCCTTTGAGATTTCAATTGGCTGTATTTAAAAAAAGGATATAAAAATCGTTATAATCAATATTTTGGCGACCATTTTCTCTTTTCCCCCACATTCATCTCCAACATTTGACAATGCCTTACATGGCCCAACCCTTGCTTTTGATCCACACACTCTTCAATCATATATTTGCTTTTCACTCGATCCACACTCATCCTCTCTAACATTAAGACACAGCTTCCATATTGAGCTATTGGATTCTCTTTCAAACCACACTCCTTCAGCACCCATTCATTATTGACTCTGTCCACACAAGTTTTTCCACAAATATTTTTATAACACTTTAGCACCCAGCACATTTTTACTAGAGTAATTCAAAAGATTCAGGCTAGTTTTCACATATTTATTTAACATTTTAAATTTTCTGAATAAATTTTTTTTAAACATAAATATATATGAAATTTTTTCATAAATTAATATTCTTCAGAGTGTGATGAAAAAAACCTTTTAATTTAAAAAATTTAATTAAAATTTATAATTCGGAGTTAAATGGTTTTTTCTCATGTCTTCTTTCTTAATCAGTCACCCTGCAGGAAAGAGCAATTAATTCTGTAAAATCTTATATAAGTTTGGTGTTGTAGTTTTTCTGGTTCTGAACGACATAACTTTTGGTAAAATCATGTATACTTACATTTGGAGTGAGCACCTGAGTTTGAGGAAAAACACTCTCCATGAACCCTCTGGTTGGATTGGTGCGCACTGTCCTGGCTCTCCTCCTATTTTTCTTGTTACCGTACACTCTACATTGGGACTCCTTTTTATCAGGAAGTTTTCTTATTCCTTGAGGCCCTTTTGGATCATCATCTTCCTTTACGTTGTTTTTAAAGGCTGTCCTTTCCTCCGTTAAGCTCTTGATGATGGACACTGTATAGTAGTACCTTGTTTTCAGTTTTCAAGGTCCTTTGTGTAGATTTCTTTATAGAATGTAAGTTATTCAGCACCGTCGTAGTTATGATAATGAAAGGTACCTTCTTCCAGTACCTAAGTTTGCCTTTCATCCAGGTTTGTGTCGATATCACTCAAACTGGTTGTAAGGAGTAATTATTTTTGGTTTGGTAATTTTATTGGTACCATGACGTTTTGCTGAAACTTCTTATGCTGTTGCATAATTGGAGAGAAGAATAATGGATTTCTCTGTGATTAGTTTTTTACGGAGAGCACACGCAAGAACTGGGCTGGACCTGAAATAGATCTTTTGACCTACTATAAATTTAAATTAGAATTGTTGAGGCAAAATTTTTTTGTTTCTTCTTACTGTTCCAGTTAGGTAGGCGCAGAATTGGTGAAGAAGAATGATTAAAGGAACTGACATAAAAAAATTGTCAACAAAAACATGGTATCCTATCAATCCTAAAAAACTTCATAATGACAGTGTACCTCAGACAATTAGAAAAAAAATATTATCATTACCTTCTTTAGATCTGGCACTTCTGTATGTAAAAAAAACCTAGGCAGTATTAAGAAAGATAATCACTTAAATCCAAAATTTTATCCCCTATCTGTGGTGGTGTTTGTTTGACAGGTATTGCATCAGATTGGTTATATTTTTGGTTCAAACTAGACTTTCATCAACACTAAGTTGCTGATATGGAATATAGTGGTGCCTAAATACTCTATTTACATGGGCGACAAGAGGTTGGTATCTTGCACATGGATCATATCTTGGATCTTCGGGGGATGGGCAAAAATCATTGTTCACAAGATGAAAAAAGCAAAGCAAGTGATAGAATCGTGTTTAGTTAACATTCGTCCAAACCAAGGGATGGCATGTGAAGACAAAAGGTGACCAATAGGATACAATGGTAGGGTTTCTTACAAATTCCATGTTCTTTTGATTTCTTACATTGCTGTCCTGGTCCAGTTCTTTAAGGGAGTAGGGAAATTAACTGCCTTGCTTGTAATGAATTGCTGGATATATCAATTCGATTATGTCACCATGGGATAGAATCAGAATAAATAAAAATAAACTATGGGAAGAGAATCAGTAGAAGGCATTTGTTTATGTCCAGTAAGCTACTGAAAAGGGAAGTTGAGAGGAAGATGTTGCTTAGGTGACAAAATCTTCATGTATTCTTCATCATCAATCTTCATCCCTGTCAGACATATTTTGAACAGATAGGGTCATAAGGTCTGGGGCACTATCGGCACAAGGGATATCAGTCACTTTCAGGCACACAGTCGCTATCACTGGTATGTCAGAGTCATTTATGCTAGAACTTGGACCAGCCATTGCGTAGTTAAAATAGTTAGTTCAAATAAACAACACATATAAGCTCACATAAACTCTAAAGAAAGCAACAAAAATATACTAAATAATATATAAATGTTAGTAAAAGTAAATTAAGAAAAAGAAAAAGAGCCTATAAAACATAAAATAAAGAGAGACCACAACTTAGAAACATATTCACACCACTATACAAACAATGGTTATCACATATTTAATTTGTTCAAAAGAAAATACTTATTGTAAGATTTATGGTACTATCTGTTGAAGGAAGTATTAAATGAACCTTAACATATAGAATACTGTCTCGTGGTGTCACCTAGTAATTATATTTCTAAATAAGTTAGCTTGCTGCCAATATATTGGCTGCAAGAGCGTTTTAGCAGTTACTTGACATATGTCGATGATTCGGTGAGCTGAGTGTTTAAGGGTTATATATCTCCCTCCAACCACAGCTTTACCTATATTTTGTTTATCACACACCTGAATATCTGAATCAGACACACCAAAGTCCAAGTTTGAAACTAAAAGTTTGGCAGGACCGCTGGATAGGGAGCTGATGCCATAGTTACTGACTCGTCCCTTTTTGATGTTGGAGCCATCGAACATGTCATGCTGCCATCTGCTGTTGATGTCTCCCTAGAAAAACAGGACCGGTTTACTCAAGATACCAAAATAACCCTCTGCCAAACTCCATTAAATTTTGTGGCTTAATGCTTCAGACAACTTACTACATACAGTACATTTTATGGATTATGGTTTGAAGTCACACTTGATCTTCAGAGAGTGTGAACGAATGGTATGAGTGAATTTCTGTAAATACTTGTGATAACAAGCTCAAGATTAAAAAATGATACTGAGCAAACCACATGAAAAACTGAAACTGGTTTTTCCACCCACCTTCCATGCAAATATGAGTACATTTCCTCATAGTTAATTCCCCCTTATCTCTATCACATCATTACGACAAAATTGTGTATAGCCTGGCCGTGTAGCAATAGAAAGTGGAGAAAACAGAGAATAAAATTACCAACTTATTATTCATGTCTTAGCATCGTGCTCAGGTTTTACGTAAATGTACTTTTTTGTAACACAGTGTTTTACTAGTTATAAGCCTATATACTAATTACAAAAAAGAATTAAGGATGAGGAAGGTTGGATTTAGAGGAAATGTGTCTGCATTTGCATGGAGGGAGAGTAGATAATCGTTTAAGAAAAAATAAATAAGTACACCCAATCGGGATTCAACCCCCGATTTTCCCGTCATCGGCGGTCTAGTCTATTGCGAGAGTGACGTCTTATACCATGTAGCCACTGAAGATGGTTAAAAGTACTAGTTACTATACACTAATGTGTTAAGGATTAGGAATGTTGAATTTTGAGAAAGTGTACCTGCATTTTTGTGAAGGAAGAGTGGAAAACCATTTAGAAAAAAAATATTCAGTACATATGACTGGGATTTGAGCCCCGATCATCCCATCTTCCTCAGTACATTAAAACCATTATTATAAGAGTGATGTTTAAAACAATGCGGCTACTGAAACAGGTTACCTGTTATTGAAGTACAGATGAAACCAACCTTGTAAGTTAAATGACATCTGGTCTAAAAAAATGTATAAAGCTGTTTATTATGATTAATTTTGTACCAACGAGAAACTTTTAATCCCTGCCAAGCTGTGTGTCTCACCCAAAGTCAATGTGTGTGAGAGAAAAGGCAGTAAGGGATTAATATTCACAATATAAATCCAAATAAACACTTGTTCTCAAAGAAGGTCACGTAAAACCTTGTTCCAACCAACGCTCTTAACTGTGTCAAATTTATTTATTAAAACCATTAAAAAAAGAAAATACCAAATCTTGGAATGCTTGAGATTGGGACGACTTGCTAGAAATGGAATTCAGGAGTGCGTGAACTTCATCAAGATAGGATGTGGCCGACGAGGATTGGTTAGTATCAGAGGACTTTCTCCCCCAACCTCCCATGTAGTCAGGATCTTCAGGGAACTGGACAGGGAAATTAGGGTTACCTATATGCTTTAGGACAAAAATTTGAGGTAAAATTAAGTGTAAGTTAAATATAAGTAAAGAATCACCCTTACTTAACTGCTTTATAATAAATACAAAATATATTTTATAAATAGGCAGGCCCACCTATGCGTGATTAATTCAACTATAATCCATGCCAATGTCTGTATCCAAATAGTCTACTTCATGCGTCGTCAACCCTTGACGTTCACTTGATAGTTGCATTACCAATCACGTAATCAAGTGTAGATCCATCCAAATAGTCAAGAAGTGTGCTAATGCATACCTCAAACGCCCTTGAGTCCAAGAGCAACAGCAAGGTTACCTTTGACACGCCGTTGATGTGGTGTTTGATTGACAATTGTTTAATCTATCATCTGCTAGAAATAGAGCTCGTAGAGTAATGTGATATTTGATAACGTACATTAAATATACTGGTTCTGATAGATGGCATTTAAAATAGTTTTCAAGATCATTAGTAAGAAGCAGCACTGCAGACTCAAGGGTGTGAAAAGGATATTTTGCCATTCAAATAGTTTGTTGCAGTCTTCGATCTCAAGCGCATGGTAAATGTAAAGTTATCAAGTCTGCATCAAGTCAAGTGTACTTGACTATTTGGATACGGCCCATGTGTTAAGGAGAGTAACTAAATTTTATAGTTAGGCTTAATTGACATAAGTTTTAACTCAACTTAATTATTTATTGAAACTATAAAATCAAAACCACATAACTTGTACCAATCTAAAATTTAAGCCAAATTTATAATTTCAGTAATGTTCGTATTGCATCAACACAGATTTATATTCTTTACTTGTTTTTGCCAATTAATTTCAGAACATTACTGTTTGACTTAATCCATTATAAATTAGTTTTTCCTTGAATAAATTATCTTCATGTCATTGTCCTTATTCTATTGTGTTTAGTTGACCAAAGAAGTTGTTCCAATCAATTTAAGTAGTGGTCCATCCAAGTACGTTCCTTATATTATAAATTTATAATATTGCAAAATACATATTACAATGTCCCCAATCGGCTTACAAAGTTTTCTTGGGAGAACACAGGGAAATATCCTATTAATGGGTTTCTCACATTTTTTTTAGGCCCCCTCACAATTTTTTTGATCATAAATTAAAGAACAACTCGACCACAAAGATTGTCTTAATGTAAATGATGAAATTATTTGTGGAATGAAACTCAAGCTCTATGTATCTAGGCCTATATTTCGATATTGTTCCTACAATGGGCTGGAAAATGTAATTGTAAAATTATACCTTATATTTTATGTAAGTTTTTTTAGTAGAGCATCTAACTTCCTGTTTGGGTTATACACCCATGTACTAAGTACTTTAATGTGTTAAGGATAAGGAAGGTTTTTCGAGCACTGCGTCTTACTAGAGTCTGTTCATGATAGGTTTTTACCTAGATGACAGTTCAAAAATCGTGTTTAGGTTTTGGGTTGCCAACACTTGTAAAAGATCACACACTCTTTTGTTATAAATGTTAATTTATTTTAATTACATGTTATATTTTACATTTAAAATAACATATATTTTATAATTTTAATAATTTCTATTTAACTAATCCGAAACAATATTTTAAACATAATTGAAAGTACTTATTCTTCGTTTTGTAATGTTATCTGTGACGTGTAATATAGTGCATACATTAATAAATTTTAATACAGGCATCATATTTACTTAGAAAAGAGGAAAATACTTGTCATTTTTTATAAATATGATAAATTATTTTATTGTATTTTGAAATATTTTACTGAATAAAATCTTGTTAAATACTTCGACCACCATTTTGAAGCTATATTAAGTGGAATAAAACAATAAATAAGCTTTGTGCCCGACCTCAAATAAATATATAAATAATATTGGCCTAAATTACTGTGGTTAACTATAACATTCATACATTACCATATGTTTTCATTACAAATATCCAAAGTGTCAGATGTAAGCTGTTGGCGCAAGGATATATTAAGGACTATTTTGAGTATCTTTTTGAACTGTCATCCAAGTAAACTAAGCTCGTTAATGTACTATAGGTAGCTGTTCAGGATATATTTTACATGGTGTCTACTCAAATTGACCAATGAAATTACCGACTTCCCCCTTATCATTTCCTAAAATTCCTGACTCAAAAGTATGTCACACCTGAGCCCATCTTTTATTTTTTTTAATTTGTATTAACATTGTATACTAGGAATTATAAAATATAGGTCTATTACACAGCTACAAACAAAACAAGACAATTTGAATCACTTTGTAATTTAATGATTTTTTCTTCTTCATATTTTGAGTAAAACAACATATTTTTAATTTGTTTTGTAATATACCAAATTCCTGACTTAATCCTGTTTTTCCCAGACCACTTCAAATTCCAGGCTAATTCCAGTTTTCCCAGATGGTAGCCACTATGTATAAGCTTATATGTAGGCCTACTAATTTTGCTAATGGTTTTAGGGACAAGGAAGATTAAATTTAGAGGAAGTGTACTCACATTTGTGTGGAGGGAGAGTGGAAAGCCATTTAGGAAACACCACCCCCAATACACCAGACCAGGATTGAGCCCTGATCTCGTCTTCAACAGTCTAGTCTATAAAATTATCTCTGCCCGCAATGGGCGCCAATTAAAATGATACAATTTAATATTGGTATTTATAGCCCCGTGATTGAGTGCCAATTAATGTGATATGAAGTTATGACGATGATGATGCGAGTCTGCCTTGCTGCGCACTCACGTGGTTCTATGATCTTATTATTTCTTATATTTATTTTAATAAAATAAATACAACTTTTAATGTTGCACAGTATTTATTAAGATGATTTCATCTTCTGCATCTATGTGAGCTTAACAAATTTCACTCTTTTAACATTTTCTGTGTACTCTATGGATATTATACGTTCTCTAGATGTATGCTACCGGCACTGTTAATATTTTGTATTACTGCTATATTACCGAGTTCTGTATTTTATTACAAAGTTCTTGTGTCTTGCTGTCCACTGTAATGGAGTCATATGCACAAGCGGCTTATATATGAACTACCACTTTCCTCTTGGACCCCTTGTCACCAGTGTCAAAACCAACTAATAGAAAGAGTCCTGGCGACAAGTGTTGTGAAGGTTAGCTTCCTATTGGGTAGAGTGAGTTAGCGTCATTTGCTTTTTTGATAAAACTACAGAGTTGATTTTTGAAAGAAAAAATAAGCTTTATGGTGTAATCTATTAACATTAGTTCTGAAAAACATGTGATTCTCCATGGAGTATTATAAAAGGAAATTTTACATACATTACTTTTAAGAAAAATACACTTCATCCATGACTTTTTGAATATATTAGGGGGATCCAAAACAGTATCATTATATCTATTGCAAGAGTGATGTATTAGACCATTTGGCCACTGTAGTATTTTATTTTATGTTGAATTTATGGTAAAATAGCCAAATTAGAAATTATAATTTAACATAGGGTAAGCACTAGGTGACAAAAAAATTACTAGTCAGAAACATCGAGAGTCAAAAATTAGTGGATACAATCCTTGGAGGGCAAACATGAATAGTAATTAAATATTATAACGTAAAAGAGGGAGAGGTAGAGAAAGGCAGCTAACCTCATTTTTCAACAAACGTAGGCAGCAGGTAGGCCCTAAGCCCCAACAAGAGAGCCCTATGATCCATTTTAAATTGTTAACCTATTTCATTCAACAAAGCGATTATGGGGACTGCTAAGAAAAAGGGAGGCTCACAATAAAAAAAATTATCACAACATTCGCGAAAAAAAAAACACTTATAGAGGGAATTTACTCATATCTATATCATATGGTAAATTTAGATCTGAGTAATGCCGGGATCACAATCAACTTAACTGTCACTAAATGTAACTTATCGTAAAGGTTTTCCTCATGTTTTTAAATGGAAGCCATCACGATGTGGTTAACTTAATGTTCACTTATTGTAAGAGTTGTCTTGGGAGATCTTTCACGTTACGTGAACTATAAGTGAGGGTATCACGTGATCTAGCAGGGTTGCCACTATTTTCTTATTACCAAATTCCCTGTGTTTTCCAGAGGAAATTTTCATTTTTCCAGACACCTAATAAATATTATAAATATAATTATGAAGGCATTTAATTTTATTTTAAAGAAAATTTAAAAATGAAGAGTGGTAATTGTCATTGGAAGCATGTTTTATTGTGCAAGAGAAACACATATTGAAGAATTATTTGTAAAAAGGATGAGAAATTAATGAAAAATTTTCTAGAAGGAAAAATTGGTTATATTTTCTGTCTACCATAAATGGAATGAAAAAAAAGGAAATACCAAAAATACAATTTTGAGTTTAAATATGGTTCCTATTTTTTTTTTATAAGAATGTATTACTTTATTTAGAAAACATGTTAACCAATCTTAATTAATGCATATGTACTAAGGAGTAAACTTTATCAAGATAAGTTTTATAACATTAGCTAAAAGAATAAAAACTTCAGCAGCTGTCAAGATACACAAACGTTAAACATAGAATAAACACGATATAATATAGTTAGTTATCTCACTTATACACAGGAACCTTTATGTTTTTAAGAACTAATAGTTAAGTAAGAAGACAAGATTATTTTATCAAATTAACAAATATGAAAACATTTATAGTTTCTTTTATTAAAGTATGCATAGGAATTCACACAAAAAAAATAATCTTAAAGTTGGAGGTACTATTTATGTATGACTGATTATGTGTGAGTATGTACTAAATGTAGTCCATTTCACAGGGGGTGGGTGAGGTAGGGTAGCTATGAGCAGACACAAACACAATCGGACATTTTTACAATAGACTAGCAGGCTGGAGGCAATATTTTCATAAACTTTTCACTTTACAGTATACTCCATTTTGTTATCCTGGCCACGGCAGCAACCAGCTAAATCCACCTTTGCTAAATCGGGAGATGACTGTAGTAAAAATGTTAACACCCATAAAGATAAAAACAGACAATATTGACACCTTGGCAATTTCTAAAAAATTATAAATAGCAAAATTGTAAAATAGGTAGGGTACAGTCTTAAAACATCACGCTACAAAAACAATAATCTGGGATACTTACCTCTTTCAAAAGGAGTAATCTTTTTTAAACAAGACAAATAAGTTTAACACACCAAATTCCAAAGAATGAATTCATTCGACTGGCAGGAGAAACACGTGCCAGCAGCATGGGCTTGATGAAGTTGGGGGATGGGGGTGGAGGAAACGAGACGTTTGTGTTATTGGCGGGGGTGAGTGGAGGAAGCCGAAAAGGCGCGGCATTTGCCGAACGAAAACAAGTCGTCTCAGTTGCACTCAGGACTTATCTCAAGCTGATGAGGTGCTGGTAAGCATAGTCATAATATGAGACGTGTTCCAATCAGACTGCTCAATTCTCCAGTTACAAATAGTCTATATTATTCCTACTAGTTTAAGCTTGCAAGCACTGTATTGCCCAATTTCACTAACAAATTCCAGTAAATTCTAGCTTTTTGGTGAAATTCTCTGTGTTTTCCCGGTTTTTTCCAGACACAAACAAATTCCCTGTCTTTTCCCTGTTTTCCAGGTGCGTGGCAACCCTGTCTAGCCAGTCAGCCACTTTAAGACTGCTATTTAGTACTTCATCTGTTTCACAAGTAGGCCCTACTGTATTGTTACTTAATTGGTTTATAGTGTATGCAAGCTAGATTTTACTTTAAAAAAAAAATATATATATATATATATATATATGCTCTTGAATGCTGAGGTTTGGCTCAAGCTGTTATGTTAAGTTATGTGAATCATGATTGCCCACTGGTTTCTTTACGATAAGTGAACTATAAGTGAACGTTAAGTACTCTAAGTTAAAATTAAGATGATTGTGATCCCGGCATAAGAAAAGGTAAGTTTAGCTAAAATCAATAGAACTACTACATATGTTAATAAAAATTACTCTAATTTACCTAGACCTATTATAAATTACACTAAGCCGACAAACAATAAAAGAATCTGTTGTAGACTAGTCCTAGCTCATGTTAAGAAAAAAAGAAACAGCTCATTGGCAAACTACATTGAAATAAAAAATAAATAAAAAAACACTAATAAAATCTAAAGGAGAAAATTAGAACATTACCGCACTGTCAGCTGGAGCAAAATTATGTCTACATAGCAACTATGGTAGCTTCCAGCTTTTGCTACAAGATCGATCGCAACACCATCAGTTAACAAGTCAAAGATAGGCTACTAAACAGGACCTATCAATTTGTACACTAGCTGAAATGTTCTTTCATTAAAAGCGCAGATATATATAAGAAAGACCTCATCCTTTCATATATTATTCTTTCTTTAGTGGCTTATAAGCTGAATGGGTTGCAGTCGGAGGAACAATTTAAAAAAAAAAAGTTGTAAAATAATGTCACATTTTGCCCAACAAGGTGTTGTGTTCATATTTAGACTTGTTTATACAATCTCAAGCACTGGCTCGCTAAATATAAATTATTGTGAGTACCCTCCAATGTGTTCTTGCATTTAACCATTAGTTATTAATAAACATCGAAGAACAAAAGGTGCTTTGGTGCCAAAACCAAAGGGGTTATAAGAGAGTAATTGGAGTATTTGTCTTTCCAAGAAATCAACATAAACAAAATCAAACTTACCCTGGAATATGGCGTGGAACGAGGAATTCCTCCCCCTCCTCTACGATTTCTTACGGCGCCTACACCGCCTCTCACAACTCCTCTGCCACCTCTCCGTGAAAAAGTGCCAGCAGATCCTCTCTGACCTCCTCTGCCTCGGCGACCGCTTCCCCTGGGTTGTTTACTAGACTTGATGATATCATCAAGGCTCATCTCGATTTTATCAACCATTTTTAATTAGTACGAATATAAATTACAATCAAGCCACAAATTACTTTACTTTCGTTTCTAAATATTTATTCACTAGCACAGGCAAACATGTAGTTTATTAGAAATGGCGGTCGCTTCGCTTCTCTGGCCGCTATGAATGATGGGTTGAGTAAAAATAAATTTACCAGAATTAAACAAAAATAGACCAGCTATATAATAAAAAAAATTGACCATTAAAGCGCTATTAGCGTCAGATTACCGTTATTTAAATAGTTGTAAAATTCAACCACATTTTTAAAGTAATTTTATTTGATTTCGTGGTTTTTATGTGAATGTACAGTAGCACAATGGCTTCTTTGGTGCCGACTGACAGATCACAGCTGACTTCTGACAGCCAACATTTAGGTATATACCTAAATTTTGACCGTCAGAAGTGACAGCTGCTAAACACATGTTTTTGCAGATCATCTGGTTCAGCGTAGGGATACTTAATTTGGTCTGGTAACTTTTTAAAGCTGTTAGAAGTTAGCTGTGAGCTGACAGTCAGCACTGTTTGTACTGCAGTGATATAGGATATATTAATTTTCTCGCTTATTACTTTACGTTCATGCAATTAAGCCCAATGATCCGCGTGGCTTAATCCTAATCAGACGTTGCTACCTGTCCTGTTGCCTGTTGGCATGAAATCCATTCACCAATATATTTATAGTTTATATTTCATACAGACTTTAACCCATTACTTTTCTTTATACATGCTTTATCCTCATTAACAATGACAAATCTAAAGAAAATTTGTTTTCACAGCAGAAGACAAATTTGCTCTTTTATTGGGAAACATAAGTTTATGAGTCTGGTCACCTTGCGTGTGACGTGATGACTGTATAACCTTTTTAAAAATTTCTCAATAGATCAATATCCATAGCGATGTGATTTTTTGGCACTAAGTTTAGTCAACTATACTAACTTAAAAAATTAATATACAAGTAAGAAATATGTTTACTAGTCTATTTTGCTAAAGTTATAATAGTAAATAACAATGTGCACAATAAAGGCTCATCTACATGGTCATGGTCCATAAGCTCTGCATCCAAATAGTCCTAAGTATTTCTTCTTAGAAATCATGTTAGAAATGAAAATTGCGTTTACACAGTCCGTATTCTTAAATCACGTGACTGTCTTAACCGATGAGGGAGTCGGAGACTACTTACTACAATTAAACTATACCAATAAAATTAGTTTCCCAACTTAATTTATACAACTTTAATTTGAGTTTTAATTTCTTTCCTATTATTTATATTCCTAAGCAGTCGGTATGGACTAGTCCTTTAAAAGTTTAGTGAACCTAAATGAATTGTTAAGGACTAAGAACTTAAGTAGCAGGACTCTGTAGAAAAAGCAATCTTTTACTGTTAGTGTAGAGTCAATCTATGGGTGAATGATCAACTTATCTAGATGGGGCTTAAATATGACAGAAAAGTTACTAGAAACAAGTCTGGGTATTCACGCCCTTTATGAGATAAGCGAGAAACTTTACATAAGTTTTATAGCTAAAAAAAACACTTATTAATTCATCCTCACTAACTTTCTCAATACTTTCCTATTCTTTCATAACTCCCTTCACTTCAACATACACTTCCATACACTGAGCTATAAATGTTATTTTATTATTAAAACTTGTTTCTATTCTTCACACATTCATCTACAACATTTTATAACCACATCTTACATAGCCTACCCCTTCCTTTAGATCCACACACTCTACCTTCACTTATATGCTTTGTCACTCAATCCACACTCATTCTCTCAACATTCCCAAATCAATATAAGATACTTCTTTCACATTGACTTCCAGGACTCCCTTCCAAACAACACTACTTTAGTAAACACTATTTCAGTACCCATTCATTACTTACTGCCCATATATGAGTTTTTCCACATAACTTAAATTTCTTAGATATATCATTACAACCGCATTCACCTTGCTACTTTGTTTCTCCTGACAAACGCATGCTTTACATCCATAAAACAATGTTGGTGTAAACACACTCTCGGAACATTCCATAACATACCGGTACTCTTATTCACACAATAATACACTTTCTCCAGATCAACAAATGCATAATACACTTTCTCCCTAACTGCCATACATTTATCATTCATTTGTTGTAATGCAAATATCTGGTCCATGCAATATCTACCTGACATGAAACCACATTGCACATCCCAAATCTTGTTCGCAGCCTTTTTCACACACCCTCTAAATTAATACTCTACTTAAAACTTTGCCTGAGATACTCAACAAACCATTTGCCTTATAATTGTTATATTCACTCTTACTGCATTTGCCTTTGTACAAAAGAACGATGACAGCATTCTTCTAGTCATTAGGAACATTCAAAATTCTATCATACTCATTGAACAACTCACACAATCTGGCAACGCTAAGTATCACAATTTTATCTGTCAACTTTTCTCCTTTATCTCTTAGAGCCGTTTCACATGAGGCAACTATCGGCCGTCAACTATCGCTGAGTCATTTCACACAAGGCAACTATTGCCCGGCAACAATAACCGGTCAACTTTCACTCTGTAAAAGAAAAATCAGTTCCAGCTTAACCAGAGTACATGAAAAATATAGGTCAGTTATTATAGATTCGCTAGATGAGATTCTTTTTTGTGGCTCCTTAAATCTAGAACAGACACACCACCCAGCCTCTGGCCACCAATTCATCACTGTGAAGGGGGGCATCCACATTTCACTAATAATCATTTTTTTACCATGCCGGGAATTGAACTCGGACCCCTTGTCTCATTGGCAAACACAGTACCGGCTGAACTATAGCGTCAAACGATATAATTTTAATTATACATTAATTATCAGAATATTCTTCCATTGGAATTTATGGCACTTTCAAGACTTAATATAAAACAATTAAATCTATATGCTTAATAATAATAGTAAAAAAAGATGGAAATATCCTTGAAAAGGGTCGAGAGCTAGACCTATGGATGAAAATCCCCAATCACTTTACACTAGGCCTACTTATGATTACTTAGCTTAAATACAGTAGTACCTGAATAATTCAAATTTGAAGGGAACAGGAAAAAATTTGAATCAAATAAGTTTCTTAAAAGGAATTGAAAGGAGATAGCAGGATCAGGTGTAACTTCCTCCCGGTTGTCAATAGCTGGAGCAGCTTCAGTCATAGTTTCTCCATCATTTTCTTTCTTGATAAAGCCGGCTTTTTAAAAACAGTTCTTAATGATCTCAACTTTCACTTGGTCCCACGCTTCCCTACACATTCTTGAGGCTTGAAGAATGTCAAGTTGTCAAGCGAAAATTTCTGAGTAGGCAAATCTCCAGCAGAAATTTTTTCAACCAACAATTGTCTGTACAAATGTTTTAGTTTCTTAATTATTCTTTGGTCCATAGGTTGAGTAACCGATGTCATATTTGGCGGTGAAAAAATAACCTTTAAATTTTCCTAAATGGAAACACTGTTATGAGCAGTGCTATTGTCAATGAATAAAAAGATTGTCCGATTTTGTTTTTCGAATTTTTGTGTCGATTTTTAAAAGCCATTTTTCAAACAGATCACGTGTCATCCATGCTTTTCTATTTTACTTGTATTCCACTGGCTTCGATTTACATTTTTGAATTGAAGCAACGTGGGTTAGCCGATCTTCCAATCATTAACAGTGGCAGCTTTTCAGAACCATCCATATTTGCTCCAACTAACAGTGTTGTTCGAGCTTTACTAAGTTTTCCCCCACTTCACCGTTCACCTTTAAATGCGAGAGTTTTGTCAGGAGTACACTTGTAAAAAAGTCCTGTCTCATCGATGTTAAGAATGTTTTTTGGTTCTATGTCCTGGATCATTTCCTTCAAGTCTTCCTTCCAATTATCGGCTAAATACATATCAACAGCACCACTTTCACCACATACAGCTTTGAAAGAAATTCTGTTTCGTTGTTTGATTCCATCTAGCCACCCTGCACTCGTTTTGAAGTCTGTTTTTCCTAATTCATATGCAAAATGTTCAGCCTTTGTTCTGAGAAGAGGGATGCTCACTGGGACTTTCTTGTCTCGCCCTTATTTGAATCCCTTCAGTACACAGTTTTCCACATATGGGTTTTCCGGTTCTCTTAATCTTTTCCTATCTTGTCCACTCTCATTTTCATTGCTCAAAATTTTTTGTCTGTTTTTAAAAAATGTGGGAAGTGTGTTAGGAGGAATTCCAAAGGCCTTTACAATTTCTGATTACTTTTTAAGTCCCTTTTACACTTTCTTTATCACCACTACTTTTTCGGCCAAAGTTAATGATTGATAGGACTGTGGATTGGACAGTGATATTACAATATATACATACACACAAACACTACTGTACAGTACGTATTAAACAAAACTAAAACTAAACAAAAACTAAACTCGTACGTCACAAGAATATCGCTATGACTGAATCATTTAGAACAATGCACATAACCACTCGAGAGGTTCAACCTTGACTTACAGAGAACAGATCTGTACGTGTAAACAAAGATGTATGGGTGAGCGGGGCAGGAAGAGGGCTTTAAAGAAGGGTACTAACTGCATTCCAACGTCACCTATCCTGTTTCCAAAAATAAAACAACTTGTTGGCGCCGTAACTCGAAGTAGAAAAATAATACTGCACAGTAAATTACAACTTATGAAAAGTTTGAACTAACCAAAACAAAATTTAAATTATCCATGATTTTTTAAGATTGTTTTAAGACAAAATTCACTGGACCGGGCGAAAAATTCAAATCAAAGCTGATTTTGAACTATGAAAGTTCGAATTAGTCAGGTTCCACTCTACATTTCTAGTTAAGTATGTAATAATTATAAATATTTATTAAAGACTATGCAGTCAAAAACAAACCGACAATAGATAACCAGATAACGTTCTGTATAAAATTCAACAGATGCTAGGAGGATGGCACTACTTGGGGTGCTTGCCAGCGATTGTTTCCCTGTGTGAATGACACCATATAAATACGTAACTAACCATTTTGTCATCGGCTGGGCGATATTTGTCCTTCCGGGCAACTATTCCACAAATCTCCAATAATGGGCAACTTATGAGCAAGTTTTGACAGGGCGGGCAACTCAGTTGCTTTGTGTGAACCCCCTAATCTACCTCTATGTTAATCATCAGAGCGATAGATGATCGGTGATAGTTGACAGGCAATAGTTGCTTCGTGTGAAACAGCTCTTATTTGATCAATACTCTTGCACTGTTTCCTGACAAAATTCAACAACTGAGATCACTAAGAAGTGATTAGTTCCACAATCAGCTTCACTAACAGCCCTAGTATTCTTTAATAAACTTCTAAGAGTCTCATGAAACACAAAATCAATCATTGTTCTCGAATCACCCCTTTGCCATGCATACAAGTGAACATCTTTGTGTTTAAACCATGTGTTCGACACAAATAAACCTTTTTATAAACACAGACTCACTAACTCATTGCCATTCTCATTTACCCTGGCATCACTATACTTTCCTAACACACACTCTCAGAATTCTTCTCTTGGGTACCCACCCATCCATTCATATCTCCTAACAAGATAACTCTTTCAATCAGATTACACGTATTCAAGACTTCATTGAACTCATTCAAAAATTCCACTCTCACATTCTCTTCTTCATTCTCCACCGGAAAGCTACTAAATCTACGTTCATATATTCATACATCAAGTCACATGATCTGTAACTGTCACTTTTGACCGATATTATTGTTATTTAAAATAACACTAGTTATATAGAAGAATTTTTTTTATTGTATTTCATAAAAGTTTCTTCCAGCCAGAATCCTACTCTTTTGTTCATTTTTAAAATACCATAAGTCTTTAAACAAATCGTATCAAGTATACATGCAGGATTGATGAATCAATAGCTTAATCATGATCATTTTTACCCAAAGTGATTTTGCGCAGGAGGTGCATTTCCTTAAAACTTAACCTTTCACATCCTATATTCAATGATTAGCACCAAAAAAACAATTAAATGGTTATGTTAAATGACTGCCTCTGTGGTCTAGTGTTCAGAGCTCCTAGCTACAGCTTCAGAGATCTCGGGCTTGATCCCCAGCGCTTCTGGACTTTATGTGAAGCAGTGGGTCTGGAACGTGGTCAAGCTCAGCTTCAGCTTCGTGAGCAAGGAGGACAAATTAAGAACTAATTGAATAAAGAAGTAACAACTCTGGTCTAAAAAACGGAGATTAACAGCCATAGGGTTCATTGTGATGACCACATGACACCGTCTCTCCACAAATGTTGGCACAATTTTTTTCATTGGACAATGGCTGTTTGATTAAAATAGCTCTTTTGCAGGCTTATTCCATGGAGTTTTTATATTTTATGTTTATCACCATAGTTATTTAGGGATTAAATTAAGGTTAGGGATAATGGCATTGGTTTTGAAGAAATGATTTTGTGTTTTTGTGACGAAGGGATAGAAAACATATTGCACCCAACCAAAATTTGAACCTCAACCTTGCATCCCTTGTAATCCAGTATATTAAGGGAGGAACACCTTAGACTGTGTAACCACCAATATGCCTTTCATGAAATCATAATTTATTGGTATAAACTCTACTGAATCCTACAAATATATATGTTTCTTAGTTTTCAGATTACCGGTAACTGAGCCTTCAACATGTCAGACATTGAACCAGGTCTGGTGTTGGGGATTGATATAGGCACAACATCCGTCAAAGTGTGTTTGGTCGACTGCGTCACACGTCAAGTGACATTCAGTCAGTCAAAGGATACTCAAGCGAATGTGCCCAGTGATCAAGGCTCGGAGGGTAACAAGCAGGATGTCCCCAAGATTATCTCCGCCCTCAACAACTGTGTGTCGCGCTGCCCCAAGGACCAACTCAAAAAGGCAAGTACAATAAGGACGCAGAAGGAAGGACATTTAAGAAAATTCAAAAACATACTTCGATAACATTTTACTTTAATTAGTAGAGATGGGTCGAATCCACTACTCTTTGAATGCAAAGCTCTAATCCAAATATTAATTTTACCTTTGAATCTCAAGATTGAATTCAATAAATACCTTCTAATTCTGAATCCGGATCTTGGAAAAAATTATGAATAGATGAGGCAATATAAATATAATAGATTAGGTACTATAAATATTTAACTAAATGTTGATATTCTTTCTCATAATGCATTCATTATAACATTAAAACATTCCTTTTAATGTTAAATTACTGGTCTGGGGTCTGGTTGTCAAGTTTGTCCTATAATTATAACTGGTTCTGAACTATCAATAAGTATTAGGCCTATTAAAGTTCTAAAACAAATTTCAACTAAAAAATTGAAAATAATGTTTTTTTTATGAATTTTGTGCATGTATATACAATTTTCTGAACACTTAAATCTCGAATAGCCTTAAGGATTTGAGGACCCATCCCTAGTTATAGTGCATTTATTTATAACATTCATACAATCAGTTAAGTGATGGAGTAGTTGTCTAGGGTATGGCTGTTAATTTTGTGCAATAACTATGTTGAGGAACCAATAACCACTTTCAAAGCACTAAAACAAATTTCATTTCAAAATTTGAAAGATACAAATTTCATTTCAAAATTTGAAAGATACAAATTTTATTTATTCGAATCTCAACTTTCGAATATACTAAAAGGACTTGATGATTTCATCCCTGCCTACTGACCTATTTGAATAATAATAATAATAATAATAATAATAATAATAATAATAATGATGATGATGATGATGATGATGATGATGATGATGATGATGATGGACCTACTTTGGTGGCTACATGGCTTAAGGCCTCGCTCTCGTAAGAAATTAAATTGTCAATAACAGGGAAATTACGGTTTGAATCCCAGTCAGGTGGACTGAGGGTGTTTTTTTAAATGGTTTTTCACTCTCTCTTTCTCTCTCTCTCTCTCTCCATTCAAATATGGGTACACTTCCTCTAAATTAAACCTTCATAATCTCTAACAATTAGCATTTTTAATACATAGGTGTACAACCTAAGTGGGTAGTAAGATAAAAAAAAATCATTATCAACTGTTTCCAGCCTGTGGCCTGGTCAGTTTAGTAAAATACCTCCATCTGCCTCCTTCCACCATTCTTCCTCCTCTACTCGTGTTCATTTTCTCATTATTTAAAGATGTGTTTTATATGCTCATATATATGTAACTATGTGGTTTAAAAACCAGGTCTGTACTTCTGTGAAAACCCATCAAGTTTTTATTTTGCCTTTTGCCAGAATGTGAACGGTATAAAAGCCCAACAACTTTATTTTTGTTATGTTTTAGTCTTTTCCTGTTCAGATCTAACCGAGTCAAAACATGGCTTGTGTTTGACAGGTGGTGCGACTGGGGATCTGCGGACAAATGCATGGCATGTTGCTATGGTCGGACAGGGCATGGGACCAGACCAGCAGTCGCCGCGAGGTTATCAAGGATAGCGTGTCAGCCCTGTACACATGGCAAGACACGCGTTGCTCTCCCTCCTTCCTATCTTCTCTCCCTCCCCCTCAGTCGCATCTGACAGCTTACTCAGGTTACGGAGTTCCGACACTCTTCTGGATAGCTCGTTACAAGTAAGTTCTTTGTATGGGGTGGTTGCCGAGGTTCTTAAATTGTTTAAGTAAGAAAATATACTTATTATAAAAATTAGAGATGGTCCCTTCACATCATTAAGGAAATTCAAGATAAAAGGTTTAAAAATATCGATCAAATCTAGAGTAGAAACACACTATTTTTACTGCATATTACCTGGTCGGGCTATACACTTATGTACTAATTACACTAATGTGTTAGGGATTAGGCAGGTGTTAATGATGGGGAAGTATATCTGTATTTGTGTGAAAGGAGAGGAAAACCATTTAGGAAAAATCAGCCTCAATACTCCTAATTTGTGAAAGGGACACCTTAGTCCATTCGACCACCGAAGCGGGTAACATTTTGTTATAACTCTAAGAAGGGGAACTGTGTTTCTCCTTTCATTGTAAAAGCCATGTTGTGCTAGTTCCTTTTATTTGTTTTTATCCCTCTTTCCTGTACCTTCTTCCATGTGTAACATACTGTACCTCAAAAAGGGAATTTTGATTCATAATTTAATATTTTAGATCTATTATGATGTTTACTAATGATGGAGCCCACATCATTATTGGACAAATCTAACTGGTAGACTCTAGACCAACAATTTAACACTAAATGTGAACAAGACTATAATTGAAAAAGGGGGGGAGGTAATGTGTGTTCTTTTTTAGATTGGCAAAGCCACTTTTTTTTGTAGCTAAGTCAAAGTTTTCATATACTTCCACACCCCTACATTTTTCACTTTTTATAAATAAACAGGCATTTAAACCTGTTCTCCACGAGGGTAAGCCGCTTCAAAACTATTTAAAATTCCTGGCTCCATGCTCCAGCCACATTATCAGCATGGGTTGAATCCTGCCTAATGTCACACACATTCCTATAAAAAATTATGTATTTTAGAATTTTGGAAGCAATTACAGCACTTTAATTAATTGATGTCTGAAGTTTTAGTTTTGTACCTTAATGAGAAGTTTGTGAAAAACTCTAGACCGACAAACAAATAATAGGGGTGTGCCAAATTTTTAAACTCCAATTTGGCTTTTAAACCAATATCAGCTTTGTCTTTTCTTTGGAAAAAAAAATCCTGCTTAGACCCTTACGAAGCTTTGTCAATAAAAATATTCCTAGCTAAAATACTCAACACTTATTGTGTTGATCTTTGTTTGCTAAGGAATTCTATGAGTGTTAAGTTTGAGTCTCCTCTGCTTCATAAAACTATTTTGTGTCTAGGCCTGATAAACTAAAGCTGTTTAGCCACGCTGGCACAGTGCAGGACTTGGCCGTGGCCATGCTCTGTGATCTCAAAGAGCCTGTGATGTCAGTACAGAATGCAGCGAGTTGGGGCTACTTCGACACGACCACCCAGTCGTGGAACACTCAGATACTGGAGTCTGCAGGGTTCCCTGTACACCTGCTGCCCAGGGTGGTCAAACCAGGCACTCTCGCTGGCGGCCTGGCTGAGTCTTGGTATGGTATACCAGCGGGCACACCAGTGGGTTAGTAACACAAGAAACCATTCACAGAGTATTAACACCTATTTGTCAATGTCAAGTTGTTTAAACACTTAATATAAAAAAAATAGGAATGGAAGCCACATAATTTAAACACTCAAATACTTCATATCCTTAATGATATTCAAGATTCGAGAATTTATGAAAATATTGTAATAAAAAAAAATTATTTGCGTTAGTTTTAGAACTCTGATACTGCTTATTGGTGGTTGAGCCCCAACATAATTATAAGACAACCTTAGAAACTAAATTCCTAACTTTTTTTTAGCACCACACACCTGTTCATGTTATAGGGCCTACACATATTTACTAATTATGATAATGAGCTAGGGGAGGAGGAAGGCTTAATTTAGACAAAGCATACCTGCATTTGTGTGTAGAGAGAGTGTAAAACCAATTAGGGAAAAAACTAAACATATTTGACTGAGATTCGAACGCTGATCTCCCTGTCGTAGGCAACATTTACCTGAATGTATAAATATTAACATTTAGTTATTATTTCTCATTTCCACTTATACTAGTAATGTTCTACAAGATTCGAATTTGTAATTAATAATTCAAAGGTAAAATGATGATTTGGATTCATAAAATATTGAATTCAACCCAACTCTATTAGAATATATTGACTACCTAGAATAAACCAGTATTTAAATCTAGTTTGGTGGGGGAGAGAGAATAAATACTATTAATGGTTAAAACAAACAAAACAAAAACCCAGGGAATAATGTAAAACATGTTGAACTTAGTACCTTCGCCGAGGCACTACACATCATGGATCATGGTTTAGTTGGCCAATAGCGACAATCAGCATTTGGGACAAGCCCAGACATAAAACTAATAATTATAGTATGATTTTTATAGGGAGAACAGTAGACTTTAGTTACTTAAGTTACTAAAACAATTTTAATATAATCCAAAATCAAGTCATTTTATCTGTAGTTATCAATGTTGACACCAAATAAATGTTTGAGTTTTCCGAACTGTTCTTCCAACCAAAATCAGGATAGGCCTTAATGTTTAATGTGAATACCAATCTTATTGTGATGTTCTTTTATATACACATTGTAGTGTCATGCTTAGCTACAAGGAATTATTATTAAAAAACATCGACAATATTGGCTGGTTTAAAACTCAACTCACCAAAACTACCCCATTCTATCCAACTAGCTGCTGCTACTCCCAATGACCCACACTTGCATCATGACCAGACATGACCGGCCACATCAACAAACACCGGCCACCCAAACAGGTTCAGGTTCAGAAACCTGCCTCTTCAGGGTGCACCCCATAGTCGAACGAATGACCAGTTTTGTGAACTTTCAAGACTAGTTACTAGACCAAGCTAGAACATAATGGGATGTTCTTTTAACTTCCATTGACGTTGAGACCCATAACTTCACATCCTGGTGAGATGTGCATAATGCTTGATTGCCCATCAGGTGTTTCCCCTCCTACATCATTCCCCTTTTCCTTAGCACGCCTCGCTCAGGGGCTACATTTATATAACAAGCCTAGAGTGGCCTTAGGCTTCACTCTTGGGGAAATTTCAACTATTAGCTGATGCCAGTGTCAGAGCTACACCTTATATTAAAATGTAGGAACAAAATTTATTTTTGGCATTTAATTTAATTGTATGTATTTAATTAAACATTCTCTTTTGGCCTAAAACTTGAATTTCTGTAATATCAAAAATTAATTCACTATCTAAAGTTCATGATGGAACTTTTCGTTAAATCCTAAGATCACACTACTGAATGAATATATTAGGAAGAAGCTACAAGAAAGGTGGACAGAAACATATAAAAGGAACAAACACAATATGGCCTTTACAATGAAAATAATAATACAATTCATACTTTATATTGCTGCCATTGGACAAAGAGGTAATGGCTGCCTCTTGAAGAAAATCGATCGTTACCAACCTAGGTTTCATTCTATCGAAACTCATCAGAAGGGAGTGTGGCATGCACAGTGAAACTTCCTAAAAGAGTAAACCAAAACAACACCAAAAGATGAAAAAGAAAATTGGCCGAGAATGATAGTACACTTAGAAACAAACATGTAAAAGGACTAACATAAAGTACAAACACAGGAGAGGGATAATGAATGTGAATATATATAATATATTTCTATAAGGAAAACTTCTTTTCTCTTAATGAGACAATTGTATTATATTAGGAAGAAGATACAGGAAAGGTGGGTAGAAACATATAAAAGGAACGAATACTGAATACTGAGCTATTTAAAAAGATTGTAAACATTTAATATCTTAGAGGCAGCCTGTCAAACTCTTTTGACCATAAGGGCTACATTGAACACTAAAAATAATTATAAGAAGGCATTTCATAAAGTTCAATATTGTCACTATTTTAAATGGAAAAATCTCAATCTTAAAATCATTATTATAACAAAAATTAAAATAAGATTACACAAAATGTTGTCTCAACCTATATTTTTTAGTAAAAATTTGAAACTTTACATTTACTTCAAATGTGTGGGTGGCTTTAGTTCTCATGTTGAAGTCACATTCAAAATTAATAACATCTGTGTATTGGTAAATATGATTGCTTGGGTTTGCTCCTTTTCATGAGTGAAAACACACTTGCGTGCTTACAAATATTGCACATATTTGGTGCACCAATTTAACCATTTCTGGGAATCAAGCTTTGGTGAGTAATAAGTAAAATATGGTGCACCAACCTCACTTTTTAGAATTCACCGAATAATGACTAACTTTCAAATGTCATAAACTCAAATGTTGTATTCCTACAACATTTATAAAAAGATGAATTGGGCCACATTATGTTAGTTCACCAAAAGTTCCATGGGCCCCACAAAGACATGAATCTGGCCACATGTGGACCACAAGTTTGACATGCCTCTCTTGGATAATTGTTGTGACTTCGTGATATGATTACATGTTTTCAAACATGAGGTACAAATATATTTATGAGCAAATTTTAACCTATTTGAATTTACATGTGGTGTAAATATATACTAGTGTTTTTATTTTTATTTGTGCTTTGTTTTTCTACAATTATATCATTTAATTTATTTTACATTATAGTTTGCTTGATGCAACTTATTTCATACACATTGCATTTAATCTTCAATTGAATTGGATTATATTTTTGAATGTAGTAATGGGAATTATTTTATTAGCAATGTTTGTTGTGTTCAAAGGGAAACTTAGTAATACTCAATAAAATTATTAATTAACTCAATACTTTGAATTTATATTATTAAATTTTATTCATAGTTGAGGAAACATTTGATAATAGGTTCAATCTTGATGGTTAAATGTTCCAAACTGTTAATATTAATAATTTGTATGGCACATTTAAGCTGCTTTGTGCTCGATGCATAAAGTGGAAAACTAAATTTAATATGTAATTAAGAATTTTACTATTAATATTCTAAGAATAATTTGAGAAATATGGTTAAGACTAGCTTGTCTCTGATAATCTGCAATGGGAAGAAATATTCACATTTAAATGGGATTCTGCTTTCTTCTTAAATACCTAGTTATGTCTCACCCTGGTATTTATCATTGTGTCAGGATGCTGTAGGGGCAGTTATCCTATTCATTAATATGGAATTTTATATCTTTTTTTTGAGAAGAACATTCTTAACATTCTTTGTTGTTTTTTTAGTGACTGTATGGATTGCACATTTCTGAGAGCAATAGTTTGTTGTTCTTTGGAACTCTTTGCCAATTCACTCTGGTTTCTTTGCATTTTCCTCATGTCTTATATTATATGCTTCTCTTTATTTGGTATAATAAAAGAGTATACAACATTAAAAAATATCTACATATACAAAACAAAATATTAATTCCAAATTTAAAAGTTAATCCTTGTGAACCATATTGATTTTACTCTCTGCATTTTGATGAGCATGTGAAGAAATAACAACGCTTGTTGCTTGTCTGCAGGGGCCGCCTTGGGAGACTTGCAATGCTCTGTTTACACGACTATGCAGCCAAATGTTGCTGTCTTGAATGTGTCCACATCGGCTCAGCTGGCGTTTATTGCAACACCAGATTTCCAGCCGAAGCAAGTAGCAGGTCAGTGCTGCCATGGGCGCAAACAGATAATTTTTCTAGGGGGGTCAGCTAGAAAGTTTTATTATACCTTTAGCCTATAAAAACTGTATATGTAGTTTTATTTTTCTGGCACTGCGTCTTGCTACTCGTTCAGGTTATACACTATGGTATGGTTCCAGGACGCTACAAATAAGATCTTTATAGGGGTCTGCCATTTTTTTCTTTGAAAAATGTTAGGCTACTTGCATAATACGTGTACATTTTTCAGGACATTTTTAGAAGAAAAACATCATACTATATTTGGGCCAATTTAGTACTCCCAAATTTCTTGGTTGAAACTCCCAGTATTCTTACTTATAAACTTTCATTAAACAACCAAATATTATTGTATCTTTCTTGAATATAATGGTAAATAAACAAAAAATTAAATTAAATTAAATTAAAAATCAAAATTAATACTATGTGAAAACAACAAAAAAACTTATCTTTGACTTGACTTTGCATGGTTCATGCTTGTTTTCAACTTTATTTTGCGTTTAAAAAAGTGGCCTTTGTACATGAGAATTTCTTCCACAATTCTTTGAATCTAAGGCCTAGTTATGACTGTGAAACAGATGTGTCGACAGTGGAGTACTTCCCGTACTTCAATGACCGCTACTTAGCTGTGGCAGCGTCGCTGAATGGAGGCAATGCTCTCGCTACTTTTGTCAAAACTCTCCAACAGTGGACTCATGAACTCGGCTTCAATCTGCCCCAAGGTGAGTTACCACTTTTCATAACCCAGGAATAGTATTATTATTATTATATTTTTTTAAATTTTAGTATCAAATATAAACGGTCTACTTACTATAGGAACAGCCTTTTAGAACATGCAAACTAGTTAAGTTATTGGTAGGGATGAGACTTTTGAATCCTCAAGTGTATTTGATATTCGAGGATTCAAGAAAATTTCAGATTCGAGACTCAAATCATCCCATAAATAATTTTAATTTTTTTCTTTTTCAATCTTTCAAGTGAAATTTGTTTTACTGCTCTACTACTGCTTATTGGTGGTTTAGAACCATATATAATTATAGGAGGAACTTAACAACTAGGCCTCGGACTAGTAATTTAACACTTAACTGAATGTATGAATGTTATAATAAAAAAACTGACCCAGGCAAGGCCAGGCTGGAAACAGTAATGGATGTAAAAAAATGAATGTTATAGTGAATAGATTACTAAGGAAAAACTCCTTTTGCTTTTCCCTTCTATATGTTTTTATCCACCTTTCCTGTACCTTCTTAAAACTATAATAATATGAATAGCTTGTAAGAAAGAACGTTAACATCTAATTACTACTTTTATTTTCTATTAGTCTGTAATATTTATATTTCCTCTTATGTTTTATAACTTTTTCCAAGATTTGGGATTTGAAGGTAATTGAAGATTCAGATTCGTATAATAGTGGATTTGACACAACTCTAGTTATAGGTATGGATAATGTTTATCAAAATTAATAGCTTCAGGTAACATGAATTTACATATGAATACGATAAATTAGATCTAGTAACGTTTATAGCTGCGATATAAAAATTTTATTGTATCTGTACCAATATGTAATTTATTTTATTGAAAGTGATTTACACTAAGCTTTTCTACTAAGCTATGAATATTCTTTATTTAGACCAAGGTCCACATTTGAGACTATAAGATATTACCATTTAATCATTTATATATTTTGATTTGTACATGTTTGTAGTTTTTAAAATAAGAGTCTGCCCCCAAATATCATACATGACTGGGTGTTACATCAATTTCAGACTATGTAACCACTCTTTTTACTGTGGTAAAAGTAACATTTATTTAAAATTAGGGGTGTGCAAAGTCCACTTTTTCAATTCAAAGTAAACTCAAATTGAATATATGAAATAGTCTTGAAGCCAAATCAAAGTTTGAATATGTTTTGTTAGTTGCTTTATGCTTGAAAAAAATAATTATATTGTCGATATTTATATAATTTAATGCATTAAAATTATTTATAAAATATTGTATTGCACAAATTCTTGTAATATTTCATTTGATTCAAAAAAATAAAGTTACTACTACAGTTTAAAATTCATTTACTTCAGATTTTTCCCATATTAATAATCATTTGTAATGTATATAACACCCAAAAATGGCAATAATAAAATTTGAGTATTTTAGCTGTATATATTTTTATTGGCAATGCTTCACAATTGTTAAAAGCCAGAATTTTTTCGAATTAAAGTCAAAGCTGATATTTGTTTTGAAGCCAAGTTAAAGTTTCAAAGCCAAGTTGAAGTTTCGAAGCTTAACACACCTTTATATTATTTTATAATAACTTGTTCTGTAAGCTAATGTTTTTTTGAGCCAAAATTTTATTTTGCAATAAAGATTTAATTAATTCAGTAAACTACACACCCATACTAAGAATAAAGCTTGTGTTTGTTAGTTTATGTCTGACCTTGATTCCCTTTGTTGCAGCCAAGGTATGGGAACGAGTATTGGCACTAGCAGAAGGAATGGGCACCAAATCCTCTTTACAAGTAATCCCCACCTTACTCGGAGAGAGACACGCCCCTGAACAGAACGCAACCGTGACTAACATTGATCCTGGTAACCTCGGGTTGGGCCAAGTGTTCCGAGCGCTCTGCAGTGGAGTCATACAGAACATGCACAGGTAACTGTTGTATTGTCAGGAATAGTTGCATAAGCACAAGGGTGGGAAAAAAAAGGTTTTTTTATTAAATAAATCTCTCTTTTTTTAACCTGGTTTAGTTACAAATATTAGTTTTAACTTAATTTAAACTGTTTGTGGCTTCTTATTAACTACATATACCCATTCTAAACTTAGAGTGATGTAAATAACAGGCCTAAATTATACTTTTAACTGGAGAACACACATCTTGCTTATTTTGAGATTGACAACATATAGATTTCATATAAAAATGTCACTTAAATATTAAAATATTAGTAAACAAAGAACAAAATAATTAGTGGTATTGTGTAATACTGTACAATATACATTACTAAAACTGATTAACTAAACCATTAAATTAAGTTCAAAAATCACTAACATTCGGTGCTTACAAGTTTATGAATGATTTAAACATCAAAAGATAGAATAACTTTACAAATAATATTTGTCTTGTTGAAAATATTTTTTTGTTTAGGCCTACTTTTAATGTCTATGATGAAAAGATCTTTTCATAACTTGCTGAAGAAGAATCAAATAGCCTAAACTATAATTTGTGCTTTTAGAGAGGAGTTCTCCATCTAGCTATAAATATTCTGAAAATTGAAAAATGACACCTGGACACAGGAATAGAACCCGGGACCTTTGGCTTAGTACGTCAATCCTCTACCACTGAGCTATCCAGGAGTTATCCTGTGGCCAGGGTCATTCTTCACTCATATTTTAAGGCAGAGTCTATGATGGACGTGCGGAAATCATTGGCTTTATTCATGAGCTATCAGCTAACGCAGCCATCTTCGACTCGGTAGTCGGCTTATTACTGCCACTTGTACAATTATTATTATTATAATTTTACAGGATTGCATATTAAGAATCAAATAGTCTAAGCTATTATTTATTCTTTTAGAGAGGAATTCTCCATTTAGATATCATATTCTGAAAATTGAAAAATGACACCAGTTCATGGGAATCGAACCCAGAGCCTTTGGCTTAGTACGCCAATGCTCTACCACTGAGCTATCGAGGAGTCACTTCATTTGGAAATTTAAGAATTCAGGAGTTGGTCCTTATACTCGCCTGACTAAAGTCAATTGTCTAACACTTTGAGAAATAGTTTAGTCTTTTAGTTTTAGAAATTTGAGACCCCCTATATCACCAGCCTCCTTAGAAATAACTAATATTTAAAATGTATTTGTGGTTATTTGAAGTTATCCCTCTACATTCCTGACAAATTTAAATTTTCTTTCTTCTACTTGTACACCCTATCCCTGCCCTCCCTCCCCCTCCCTATTTCCTATAGTCTCAAATTAAAATTTAAAATGTCCTGATTTTGTATTTAATTTGATGAATTCCAGTTTCATACTACACAAAGAAGTAGCTTATCCACTGGTTTTGAAAATTTTAGCCTCCCCCTCCCCATTTCTCTAACTCCCACTTTAAAATCTCAAATTTTAGACTGATTTGGTTATCTGAAGCCGTACTTCTACCAACCTGCCAAAGTTAGATTTTCTACCATACTTATTTGTTTTAAAAACTCCCCCTTTATTTCCTGGACTCCCACTTTATACTTTTAAATTTTTGTACTTTTATAGTTATTTGGAGTGAAATCTTTGCCTATATGCAGAATGTTAGTCTTACACCACACTGAGAAGGAGTTGTTTCTAAGATTTTTGTAAGTTTTGAACCACCCAACCCACTTTGAGAAATTTTAAATTTTAATATTCATTTGGTTATCTTGAGTTTTATGTCCCATTAGTTGTCTGCAAAATTTAAATCTTCTGCCACACTGAAAAGTAGTTCTAGTAATTTATAATAGTTTTAGTAGTTTGGAACACCCCACCTTATTTCCAATGCACCTCGGGACTCATCTTGGGGATGACATATATAAATTTATTTCATATTAGTATTCTGCAACTCAATAAC
>CABFOV010000731.1:35510-63492 GCA_902141375.1 Timema poppense
CCATATATCAAAGTTCATCTTGATTTGAGGACATAGAATATACCACCTCTTTTTTGCCCCTTTACACCCCTTTAGGTTATGAAATTTGAAAAACCCTTGTAAATATTCTCACCCAATTCTATAAAGAAACATTAATTTTAAATTTCAAGGCTCTATGTCCACTAGCTAAAAGATGAACGGTCAGTGAATTTTGAAAACTTTAGACTCCCCCTTTTTTTATCCCTTACAGGTTGAATTTCGCAAAATTTGGTCCTATCTCTGGTCTAAGGCCAAAAATAAACCTTTACTAAAAATTTCAAGTTTCTAGGTTTGTAACCATTTATTTAGCTCTTCTATCAAACCACAAATTCCCCCACCTTGTTTATTGTTTCTACAGTCGAAATTGACCTTGTAGCTTGGAATTTTACGTGATAATGTCTCATTTCCGTATATCCACACTCATGTTAATATTATTAAATCAATATTTAGTATAAAAAATAAAAAATCCTCATATTTGTGCTTTATACTCCTGATAGTTAACAAAATTATTCCAACGCTGCAAATTATGAATCATTTCAACGACAACATAATCTGAATGTGTTATACCAGATAATCAGCTTCAATATGAAGTATTCAGACTGACTAAAAGTACAGGGGTTAATTAATTAATAGATGGCATTACAATAACTTATTGCAATGAAACGTTAATTCACGCCTGCGCCAGGAAGAGAGTTAAAATTCTGCAGCCCTGATCCAATGAACTCTTGCTCGTTGGTGTTTTCATGTGGATATTTAACACCACCAGTCAATCCTCTGTTCTAGCATGATGCCCAGGGAGATACTACTGGACAATAACATCGAGAAAATTGTTGGTATTGGTTCTGCTCTGACAAGGAACAAGGTTCTACAACAGGAGGTGGAACACTGGTACCAACTGCCGGTACAGTTTGTGGCAGGGGAGGATGCTGCAGTAGGGGCTGCTATGTCTGTTCTCAACGTCTAGCTCCTAGCCACATCACGCAGACTGTCAGAAGACTTGCCAGGGAACATACAGGATAGAATATTATTAATACTCAATCCCAACCCAAGGTAGTGTTGTCACTTTTAATGTTTGTTTATTTTTGTGTGTGTAAATCATTATATTGTAGAGAAATATATTTACCTATAAGTTTTACACTAATGTAACTTTAAAGGGAAATGTGCCAATAAAAACTCTACTAGAGAGTATCTATAGGACATAAGCAATGAGGATAAAATACTGAATAGACTATTTAGTAATACATTAAAATAGATTTTATAGAATAAGCTTAGTAATTTAAAGGTTGATTCCACTAGTAATACAAGTGTATTTACAGACAATATTATCACGCACTTTATTTATATTTCCAGTAACTTTATTTGTAAAATATTCATAAGCAATCTAATTGTGCTTATAAGATATATAACGAGACAAGATGTATAATGATGTAAAGGATATTGATATAAATAACTAAAGAATAGATGCCAAATTGATGTGATTCAATTAAAAAACAATAATTATAAAAATAGAGGTAAAAGGGGGGGTAGTTTCTTCAGGCATTTACACTTATAAGTTTATCTTTACTTATCAAATTAATATCGCAGGGGAGAGCTTAAACTTTGATTAAATAATTTGCTATGATTAATGACTGGTTAATAAGTTGGGAGGGAATTGTTTTGTTTGGATACAATAATGTCCCATTATTTAAGATAAAGACAGCTTTAAATAATCTTTAGTATAATATTGCTAGTAATCTCCCTAAAGTTTGTGTCACATGTAGCTAGTTTAATTGCCGCTATTAAAAGTTGCCTTTACTAGCGAGCCGTCCTACCGGCCAGTAGCTCTGTCACATGAGGCTAGTTAAACTAGTGACGAGTACAGTGTTTGATGGTTGATTGTTGTGTTAAAATGTCTTCTGTGGGCTTAAGGCATGATGTTTTGAGACACTTGTTTGATTTCTATTAGCACTAGTGCTATTTTGCGGGGCTCACATGGAGATAGTTGAATGCGAGTTGCAAGTTAGTCACGTGATATTGTACCGTCGACTAGCATTAGTTAAGTTAAACATGTTTAACTTCACTAGCCTTTAGTAAAACACTCACCAGCGAGTACTACTAGCCGCTAGTTGAGGGTTCACAAGACACTAGTTTATTGATTTTACTAGCTGCTAGTGCTAGAACAATTTGCTAAGTAATCAAATTATTTATAAGTGAAACTGCCGATATCAACTAAATTAAATAGCCTATACTTACCATTGCATTTTGAAATTTGATTTATTAGTACATCAAGTGGAAGCTCGAAAATGATGAGCCTACAAAACTTTTTAACTCAGTCCCAAGCTTTTGTAATAAACTCGGCTTGAAGCTCTAAATCCAAGTACTCTCAGAGCCCTACAATTTTTATGTGTAATATGTTTTTTTTGTAATTAATGTTCCTGTTATCTTTTTAATCCCAACAAACAAAGCAATATGATATAATCCAATGTATCCTTTTATGATGTTATTTGTAATGTTATTCATATTTTGAGTAATAGAACTATTATTTGTTAATGTTGTGATGTTGTATTAGTCAAAAACACTAAGCTTTAACTTAAGATAAGGTCTTTATTCAATTATATATATTAATATATATGTATATATATCACACACACACACATATTTTAAAAACAATCACATACATATATGTGTGTGTGATTGTTTTTAAAATCTTATGCAGCATTTTTCAGAGAAAGCTCTGGTCCTCTTCGATATAAGCCATTTGATCTAAAAGTATTGCTGTGGTTAGTCCTATCATCACCCAGCAGTGACAATAATTAAAGAACTCAAGCTGGCAAAGGGAGCGCAGCGAAACCCCCGTAAGGTTGAGAGTCTGTTTCTTACTTGTCTGTGACCTAGGTCGAGGTATTGGGCTGTATAATAGATTTTCTTCAAAAGGCAGCCATTACCTCTTTGTCCAATGGAAGTAAAGTATGAGCTGTAATCTCCTTAGATATTCGCATCCAATGTCCTTTATGTTATACCTTTTACATGTTCCTATTTATGTGTCCTATCATTCTTTACAATTTTCCATTTTCTCCCTTTTGTGTGTTTTGTTTCCTCTTTTAGGAAGTTGCATTGCGAATTTCACACTCCTCGCTGATGAGTTCCGATAGAATGAAACCTAGGTCGGAGGATTGGGCGGTGACGATCGATTTTCTTTAAGAGGCAACCATCATTACCTCTTTGTCCAATGGCAGCATTATAAAGTGTGAACTGTGCTATTTTTTTCATTGTAAAAGCCATATTGTGTTTGTTCCTTTTATATGTTTATATCTACCATTTCTATACCGTCTCCAAATATATCATAGTATGTTTAGAAATATATAATCACTTTTATGATTTTACATCGTCTGTTTATTTTAATGATTTTTTTAATAAATAATTTAATAGCTATATTATTATTTACAAGTATATTAACTGTTACATTGGCACTTCATCCCATGTAAGTTGGTTATATTATTGTGTTCTGTGCCCACAGAGAAAATAAACTCTTTGTTAAGCATGAGGTTATTTTTATAATTTCGATACAGAGGACAAACTAGATCTTTTTTATATTCAAACAAGAAAAAGTAAACAGAAATAAGAACCAATTAGGACAAATTCGGCATTTTTTATTAATTGTTACTATTTTTTTTATTTTTTTCCCTTTGAGTGTTGCCAGCAATGAAGTATTTTATTTTGACATGAATGTTTGGTGTTTTCCTATGTGTGTTTTTGTACAATACAAGACATGTCACAGTTTTTGAGTAATTTGTTTGTAGCTGAAATTGTGATATAATCTATTAAACCAGTGATATTTTACTCAAACATTACGATAGTAGAAGGGAGAATATATTTTGCTCTTTCCAAGCAACCTTCCTCTTTCAAAGAGAAAAACAGTGGGAGCGGTTGTTGATAAACCAAGCCTTTTAAATATTTATTTGATCTATATAAGGAAAACCTCCTTTTGCTTTATGAGATAATTGTATGATATTTGGTTTGTTCCTTTTATGTGTTTCAAAGCCAAAAATACCTCTCAAAACTTCTAATAAAATGGTGCTAGTTCCAATATATTGTATTTATTTTTGTTTATTCTGCGTGAACTGAACAGACTGATTATATCAGCACACAGTTCCAAGTAACTCAAGTGTATTGTAACCAATATTTTTGCACTTTTACTGACTAAACATGTCCTTATTAGTACAGTACAGATAGTAACAAATGTATTACATTAAACAAAAACCATTTAATACTGATAATATTATAGGGGTGTGCAAAGTTTTTCAAAACAAAGTGAAGTAAAATTGAATAATTTGAGATATTCTCGAAGCCAAATCAAAGTTTGAATACTTTTTAAAAAATGTTTAATATCAGGGGTAAAATATTATATAGTTGTGAGAGTTGGTGATAATAAGCCAAGTCATTGTAAGCACCCGTAGCTTCAGTTAGGGAAGGTTATCACCAAAAGAAAGAAGGTTTATGTGATAACCTATAAGTGGCAGCCTCGCTACTCAGGTGTAGGCATAGTAAACTAGAGGCCGAACCTCACCTGCTCAACAGTCTAAATCATTTGTTAATGATGTCTTTCTGATCAAAATATAATTGACATTTTTTTTTGCAAACATGTTTAACATATTTCGTCCTCGAATGATAAATCAAGTTATTATTGCAACAAGTATTTAAATAGCTTAGATCTGTCATATGAACATTAATTTGTGATGTATATTTTAGCTTTAAGATTTTGATTTTCAAAGATTTGTAATTTTCGAATCCAAAATTTTTCTTTTTCAAAGCAGATAAATATTCGCAAAGAGAAGTCAAGAGTTCTTGAAGATTTGCACACCCCTCTAATCTGAATACTTTTAAGAACAAGCTCAAACCAGTTAATTTATCTGTGGATAGATATTTAGCCTTTGGATGATTATATTGATGTCAAGTCCTGCTTTGTATAGTTCCAAGAGTGGTTCAAGTTTATAGTAAACCATTTAATATTGTAACCACTGTCAGTGAGTAGCTTTGTGGTTGCTGCGGACATTAGAAATTGTTGTAGCAAAGTTGATATATTACACTACATTTAATTTTGTGTACAAATTGTGTAAAGTACACACGTTAAGAATCACACACTATAGCCTCTCAGACTGAAAATCTGCCTTACATTACATATCAGAAGTAATAATGTTCACCATTAATGCTAAACGAGCCCTCCATTTCAAAGAAAGCCACATGTGATAATGATATCAAAGTGGGTGATTACATTTATGTAATTATTGGGGGGGACAGAGCTGGGTCGAATCCTATTTTCTTTAATTTGAATATTAATTTTCTTTCGAATCTCGAGTTATGTCATAACATAACATAACATAACAACAAAGAGAACACAACTTTATACAACTTTGTTCTTTTTTGTGATTTTGTTATTCTTTCAACTACACAAGTCTATATAATTCCTTTTAGTAATTGCTTAAAATAGTTATTTCAAATCATAGAGGTCATATAATTGTATTTGAGATACTTTGAGATTTTAATGAATCTCAAAGCTCACAGACATCATAGGAATCAAGGATTCAAGCATTCCATCTCTAAAGAATACACATTAAGATGGCATTGAAAAATTATATAAAATATTTTTACAGATCATACATAACCTAATAGTTACCTCATCCACCATGTAGAATATATTTGTTTTGGTTTTATTAATAATTGATACATTTTTGGTATGTTTTCATAATGATTATAAAAAGTCACTCCTGCATGAGTGGGATGAGATGTAGAAAAAGAAGTGAAATGGTAAAATGTAGGGATGTGTGAGTAGGAATATTTCACTTTGAGTTAAGATTAAATAGAGTTAAAGTAATATGTAGCAATATTTATTCAATTTTTTTAAATAAATTAAAGTTTTACAAGTGAGATATTTTTAAATCAGACAAAAAGAAATATTGAAATATAATTTGATATTAATTATTAAATAATAACTTAGAATTAAATCAAAGTAATTAAACTCAGAATTTTTGCAATAAAATAAAAAATTCCAGGTACTCATATTTTTTCAAGTTTTGTAAAAAAAAATTGAATCAAATTCAAAATTTTTGAGTATGTGCACTCCCCTAGTAAAATTATATATTTGTTTATTTACGTATGCTATCATGTTACCTTAGCAAAAATGTTCCTAACTGATTGTACAAATACATTTCAAAACCACACATTACATTTTATTTATGTTTATTGATATTTACCAAACACTAGTTAGTTGTTTTGTGATCACTGAATGTGAAAATATTTTCAATCGTATCATAGACTTATACCCTTCTTGCTTGTGCCTCCTAGGTTCATTGATACAGCTCCTGATTAAGAGCCCATCTCTTTCCGAGGACTAAGACGGAGTGAAAAAAAAAGAGCTTATTTTACAGCTGATTAAGAGGGTTATTAGATCCTAGATAACACTCAAACAGGGTGCAATTTTGAGACTAGTTTAGCAGAACTCCCACCATTTAAAATAATTATTTTTCAATTTCTTTGTATTTTTTTTATTTATTTTTTTCAAATATGGCAAAACTGTTCTCTCTGGACTCCATTCCTCTATTGTTCTAAAGTAGAATACAGAAAATAGTTTCTTGATGTTTGATCATGTACATAAAGTTTTAGAGATTCATTCCTCCCCTCCCCTCCCCTCCTCCCTACCACCACACTCCCCCCCTATTTACCTATTTCAACATGCTTATTTTGGTCGGTCAGCTTAAGTTTTATTTCTTATCAAACCATTTGTTTCTGTATTAATTTTGTGTATTGTATATTTGGTGAAAATATTATGAACTGTGAAATATTAATACTCTTGGTAATAAAGAAAATTACACTTGTGAAACTACCAATTTTTTTTAAATATATATATATACAATGTTAACCTCAATGAACAAAACCATTTTTTTTTGTGTTTTATATGGAAACATGAAAATAATTAAGAAAAAAAATAATTGTCACCAACATGAAACAAAGATAAACAATCATATACTGAAATCCATAATCTGGACTTTAATTAGTGTTACATCCCCCAAGGTGCTTAAATCCTTCAACAAAGGAATCTGCAACCCTTCACAACTAAGAATATAGGAACTTGCCCATCACCTCAACATTAGATGAACTCCTCTCTTTCCTAATAGCACACTAACTGATCATTTTTAACCATTTGGATGTCAAAATAATAATATAATAAATACAGGTGGGGCAGAAAGTCTTGACACATTTAATAATACAAAATCTTTATTATTTTAACAACGAAAGGCTTTGAATTAAAACACAAACAAAGATTGACAATTCTCTACTTTGAATTATTTTTCAAAAACAATGTCCTTAAGATGGCCACCATTATATGCAATACATTGTTGTATGCACTTCTTGAAACGTGACATGATTTTGAACAATGTCCCTTGTTCATTTGGTTCAACTTCCACCACAATTCCTTATTTAAGTTACTGAACTGTTCTTGGGTATCTAACACCTTAGCTCAGTCAAAAGCATGTCTGTCTCGACTGAGCTAAGGGTCCCTAGTTCGATTCCCGGCATGGTCAAAAATTTATCATTGGGGAAATGTGGGTTTACCCTTTCATAGCAATAAATTAATGGTCTGGGACTGGGTGTTGTGCCTATATCAAGCTATGTCAGGCCTAGCAAGCCAGTAGCAAAAAAAAAAATGGCTTGAATAAAAAAACTGGCCCAGACTATAGGCTGGAAATAGTAATGGATGTAAAAATTGTTCTTGGGTGAGTTGCGTAAACATGACTCCTTAACATGCCCCAAATCATAAAATGAGGTGTCAAGGAAACATTTTTTTTAAGCACTTTCATTGATGGTTGGGTTGCGTGGATCGTAGTCTCATCTTGCTGGAACCACAGACTGTTGGTATCCATGCCCTAACGGTGAAATTCAGGGGTTAGAAAAGTTTCCAACATGTGGCGGTACTGATTAGATGTTATTGCCTTACGATGTTCATCTTCAAAGAAATATGGCCTCAATCTGCTGAAAGATGCAACACCACAGCAAACTGTCACTTTTTATGGTGAAGGAGTGTCATATTTATTTGACTCACCCAAGAACAATTAGAAACTTAAATAAAATATGTGGTTGAGTAAACTACATTTATATCTTTGAACCAGAAGTTACTGTCTTTAGTATTAAAAGTTCATGTTTAAATATTTGACTATGTGTTTATTGATGTTTTCTCCAGTGTCACTCTAGTAAATGATGGCTGTCCCTCCTATTTTAAACAATTTCTAGTCCAGTGTCACCCTTGAACAGTTTCTACTCCATTGTCACTAAGGGTAAGTGATGGATATCCCTAATTAGAACCATGATTTAGACTAGTAGTTTATTATGTCTATCATAAATAACATCTAAGGAAAAATAAATATTTTATTAATTTATTTATTATACATTTACTATAATAAAACACAGCAGTGTGACTTCACTTGGTGTCACACAGAATGGCCACACCTCGCATAATCCAGTGTTCGGGAGGTTTGGCTGTGGGGAGCCACAGGGGTGTGATGAAGGTTAGGTCTGTGCGGTTAGGCTTCTTGTACACGGGGCACTGAAAAAAGGAAATGGTCAAAAAAGTGTTTCTACATTGCTTTCATGTATGTAGTTTTTATTTTGGTCTTCAAATAATTTTGTACACTAAAGGTGAAGGCTATTTTGTGTAAAATCTTACATCAACACTAAGTTAATTCAGACTCAATGACCGGAGGGTTACAATATGGTGTTGATGCAATATAGGAGTTATAGACCTGCCTCAAGACCCAATATGTTAGACTGTCAGACTATACTAGACTCCCTTCCTTAACATTACTGATAAACTCACTTGTAGACTCTAATTTATTCTAAAGTTATATCTATTTTCATGTATTCGTATGTCAAGAGATCATGTGTTCTGCAGCTGTCACTTTTGATAAATATTATCATTTATAAATAGCTATAAAATTACAATAATAATAAAAATATTCCTTGGCATCAGCCGGAAATCAAGTCATATTGACTGAGCAACCACCGTCTGTTGGCGAATATAGTGTCAGTTTATGTGGCTAGAGGGTCAGCACATCGCACTCTGGCTGTTGATCTCAGTTTTTTAGAGCAGTCACTACTTTTTCATTCAAGTAGCTCTTCATTTGCCCTCATGACACTGAATTGACCTTGTAGTAATAATAATAATAAATAATATAGTAAAATGTTATCAATGTTGGGTGCTAAAAAGAATGAGTTTGTATTTTCTAAAATACTATTCATGTAGAAATTGGATTGTACCTGAATTATTTTCTCCCCTCATCTAGAATACTGTAAATACAGTCCTAACAAATAAAAAATCACAAAACCCTATAGTAAAGAGTTTTTAAACACACAGGACAGCTACACTTGTTGCTGATCATGTAGTAAAATGTGGAATGTTTTATTTTAAAATTGTGACGCCCATATTGAGGTCAGGAAGCGTACCCAAAGAACAACCGTGAGGTCACAAGAGAAACATAGTTTTTATTTCAGTTGGTTAAATTACAATGATAGAGTTGATACATTAGTACATTAAAGGCTTAATGAGCCTACGTTTAGTCTGGCAAAATATAGTCTGAGCCACCACAACGTATAAAATATTAACCGCCCCACAGAGGGAACGTTAGAGTGAATGTTTGATGCCTAGATTCAAATCTGCCGCCCAAGGGCGCGCTTACATCCATAAACACAAGATGGCTGACACATTTAGTTTTGAGTGCACATAGCATTAACTGGCGTTTAAATTAAATATATAAGATAAAGTGCCCATTAAATTTAGCTTTACATTCCTATAAATATATACATGACTTAGTGGCCGAATATTTTATACACAGATCCCAACAATGACCGTTGAGCGCTAACCCTAAGTGACGAAGCATAACCTAATATTACAAATAAGTTTTAGATGTGTACAATAAGTTCCGCAAACTCTCGTTGCGCCCATGATAACCTAATCAAACAATTGCACATAAAATACCCTCATAACTAAGTGAACGTATATCGTCTTAAAATACCCAAGATTATATTAAACGATCGCTAAGATACGCTAAGTTAAAGGCTCGGGCGTACCTACAGTTAAAGGCGTACTAAGTCTAACATGAATTCCCCTAGAAAGTTACTATTATAAATCCGTGGTTCACCCACGTCAAACCATATTAGAATCCCCATTCATAAACATGAAAATATTAAAGAAGCTCCAAACCGTAATTTTGAATAATCTCCCTCCCCATATTTAAATCCAAAGAGAATTTTGAATAAAATCCCCAAATATTAGTTCTAAACCAGGGCCCTCACCTGGTAAGAGCCAGTGATACAATGAGTCACATACAAAATAACACCTGCTGTTTTATAGCACAAACAGTTCATAGACGTTCTCAGGAGAGGGGGAAATGAAGGGGAAAGACTAGCGCCCTGGACGTATCGCGGATAGCCCAGTAATTACTCGGCGAAACTAGAACATCCCAGAAGCGGAGTCGGATGTTAGCGAAGTCATGTTGGGAACTAGTTTATTGCGGGCTGGGCATGGACTTCCTGCGAGGCGCTGATTTGGTTCGCGTCACAGTCTTGTTTATCCAAGCCACGGGAGTGGATGTGTTGGTGCGTGCGTGTGTGTCCCATCCGACGGGGAGAGGTCTCGATAAGCCTTGGTGAGTGTAGAGCCTCCATATTACCGGGTTGTTGGTTTTAGATGTTTGTTATTTGGAACATCGTTACAAAATGTATTTACATTTAAAAGATAAATAAACAATAATTTAGTTCACCTTAATGAATGAGTAGTTACAGTGGCTGAGTATAATTCAGATAGGCTGGTTCATTCCCAGCTTCTATACCTAAAATAAATTCTATTTATTTGGTATATAATTGTCCTATTATCAAGATATTGAATTTTGGTTTCCAAAGTGTTAATATAGTTTTGTATTTAGATAGAAACTACTTATTATTAAATATACATTTTTCAAACGATAATCCCAAACAGCTAATACAACATCGTTTAGAAAATGTAAAATATGTAAACTGGTAGAATGGACTTACCACATAGAGTTTAGAACTCTTGGGCCCTATGTCGTTGCTTGCACTGATGTGCATCACCGGCAACTGCGTGAATAACAACTTGGGTATGGACTCCCCAAGTTGCATCCTTTTCTTGTCCCAGGATGCTCCGTCCAGATAGAGGCCATATACATACACTCCTTCCTGAAATAAAAGTAATATGGAATCACCTTTGAATCCTCAAATTCTTAATTATATTTGAGATTCGGGACAATATCAAATGGAACTTTTGAAAAAATATATCTATTTTTCAGATTTTGATCTAGAATCTATTAGAGAGCTATCAATGTATTGCATTGCTTATTGGTGATTTTAACCCAACATAATTATAGGATAAACTTAACAACAACCAGACCACAAAACTGTAATTCAACACATAACTGAATGTATTAGTATTAGAGTGTTAACATTATAAATACCATTTCTATTGTATATTGTAACTTAACATATACCTTCTATGTATAACAAAACATACTGGTGCCACGTAAAATAAAAAAAATATGTTTTCCTTTTTTTCTTAAAGTGACTTCACTAACATCTTTAGTTACAATTTTCCATTATTCTCGTTCAGATTTATTTTGAGTTTTCAAGAACAAAGACAAAGCACAAGTACATTTGTTTTAAAAAGTGACCATTGACCCTATTTTTCCCTATAAAATGTGTAACTCTATCTAGTGGCAGCAGTTTAAATTCCCATTTTCAATGTGTGAAACAAATTAGAATTTTCTTTTTCTTTCATTATTTCATATTTAAAAAACTACTGTTAGTATTGCTGTGGCTATCAATTTATTTTGAGAAGATTCCTTAAAATGCTCATTCCTATAAAAAATCTTATGTAATTATTTAATAACACTTTAATACGAATCTCCAATTTACCTTCAAATCTTGAAAAAAATTATGTACATAAGAGGAAATATAAAAATATTGAATGATAGAAAATACAAATAGTAACTAAAATTAATGTTAACATCCCTTCTTATAATCTATTCATTATTACACTCATAGAGAATCCAAAATTTTCTTGAATCCTTGAATATCCTTAAGGATTCAAGAGTTCCATCCATACTTGTTAACTTCAAGCTAAATGAAGGGGTACAACTAGGGATGTGAAACAAGTATTGCTACTTTATTAATATTGATATTTTCCTTTCGATACTAGTTTTTTTTACTCAATACTTTTACTGATATTAGTACTCACACTTTGCTATTGGATCGGTATTGAAAGAAACAACTTTTTTGGTTTACTTCACTCATGCTAGGATTAAATGTTTACTAGGGTGGCTGTGGAGGAATAAAAAATGACACTGCAAATATCAACCAGTCTACTGCCCCTTCCTTGATCAATGAACACGCTCATCCCAAACTAAACAAAATAAGCTTATGTAGAACTAAATGAACTCATTCAGCTCGAGGGTGCTCAAAACAGACGAAATAAAAAAGTTTATATGCGTTGTTTAAGCAGATGAAGCAGGGCGGGGCGTCCATTCTCCTATTGTTTGTCAATAGTTAATAAATCTATAATGATAGTATATAAACCACGAATATAGCTAAAAAATGGCACCTCCCAGAAGTGAATCATGGAAGTTTTTTAAGAAGTTGTATAGTGAAAAGGTATCTTGTAAAATTTGTTTTAAAGTATTAAGAAACATAATTTTCAGTGTTTAAATAAATATGGAAATACAATTATGATACTAAAGTTGAAATTATTATTACTTATTGTTATCAATACTTTTCTTTAGATACTAGTATGGTATCAATATTTTTTTCAAATGCTTTTAATGAGTACAGTAGCAATACTTTTCTTTCGATACCACATCCCTAGGTACAACTGTTCTTACCGGTGGTGATTGTTTCACTTCTTCTCGAGAAAACTTGGTGACTTCGTTTTGTAGTACGACGGTGTCCAGCGACCATCCCTTGTGGGCTCTTGACACTTCCTGTCTCATGGCTGTCAAGAACCCTAGATAGACACACACAGAACTGGCATCTGGAACATACTTATCTTGGAGGACTGTCAACTACTCATATTCTGTCTGACACATATTATGCCTGAACAGCATTTGTACATTAAACACCTAGCTGAACAACTTAAAAAGTCATTAAGCCTGTCGCTAACACGTTGGTACTACCTACTATTATGAAAACCTTGTGTTAAGCATTATGTACAGTCCAATTTTCATAAAGTCTGGGCAAGGTTTTCCTAGGTGTCCAGGAAATGAAAGAGCTGGCACAGAGTCATTGGTCCCAAAATTGCTCATTGCATGCATCCACGCGCGGGGCTAGGCTCAAAGGACATAGCCATGATGGGTGAGAGCAGCCTTGAGAGGAGTGTGTGTTCCCCAGATACTGGCTACCAGATTCATATATGGCAAATGGATTCCATCCACTTTGAAAAGTCTCTGACCTAGCGGTGTTCTCAAAGTACAATTTTCTTGAGAAGGGTCTTATCTGACGGCTAGAAAATATTATTCGGTCTTCTTTCACAAATTATTAAGCAAACTCGTGTATCTGTAGCTGTTACTTTTAATTGATTATATAATAACACTAATAAATTACAACATAAGTTAGTAAAATGTTTTTAATTCTGGCCACAAAATAACATATTTGTGATTTTTCTACACTAATATTATAAAGAGGAAAGATTTGATTTTTTGTTTTTTTGTTTGTAATGGATAAACTCAAAAACTACTGGACCGATTTTAAAAATTATCTCACTAATATAAAGCTACATTATCAGCGAGTAACATAGGCTATATTTTATTTTGAAAATTTAATTTATTTCTCATAAAAATGTCGATAGTCACTCATATTTTATGGTAGAGTCTATGATGATTCTTCAATATGTGTGTTGAAAATAATAATGCGCTGGGGGGCGAAAGGGGGAAGGGTCTTTTTATATAAAAANGTCTAGTTAACAATAATTCCTTTCTACCAAACTCATACTATATATTGCTGGAGGTGCTAATCATGTTTGTACTGCCATCATCATCATCATCATCATCATCATGAACTGTTTCCATCTTATGGCCGGGTCTGTTTAGTAAAATCCCTTCATCTTCCTCTGTCCTTCCATCATTCTTCCTCCTTCACTCTCTTCCACTCTGCTCCTCTCACTTAAACACCTGCTGCCATCTGTTCCTCCCATCTCTTCCCTACTTACTTCATATCCATTAATCTTCTTGAAATTCTCTCCCCTGCCATCCTCATTACGTCTATACCATCACATCCTAGATTCCTCCACTATCTCATACACCCCCAACTTTAGACCTTTCATTTTCATTCCTAATCCTATTTCTTCTGGTACTGCCATATCAAGTTATATTTCCAAGCCATAAGGAAATTGTATCACTGACTCGGAAGCACCTTGAGGATGTGTGGATTAAAATATCCAACAACTCACTTTTTCCACACCACCAGATAGATAACATTCTCCAATAGGCGAAACAACAATGCAAATGTTGTAAGAGGCTAAAGCGGAACATTGTCATGGATTGTTTCTATATTGGATCATGAGTGAGGTAATTTACGCCCTATAATCATGACCCCCTCTCCCCCTATGGGATTAAACACATACATTTATTAAGCTAATTGATCAGGGATGATTGGAGCAACAGGAATGGAATGAGGAAGTTAAAGACAGTGGAATGAAATTTAGCACGGCTATAAAATTGAATGGAGTAGAACTGAAAAAGGTGCAGAATGTAAAATATCTTGGAAGATAGATTGAGGCTAGGGGCAGGAGAATAGAAGATCTAATAAGAAGACAGCAGCAGGGAGAGTTGTTTTATAAGTGTGTAAGAGACCTGCTATGTAGAAGGCTTCATAGGTCATACTTTGTATCCATTGCTATGTATGCAGCAGAAACATGGACAATGAATGTTGGAGAGACTAAGAAAGTGGAGACCATGGGAATGAAGCAAGTTAGCTATCACGAGGATAAACAGGATAAGGAATTAAATTAACCAGAAAATATTGGGAGTACATGAGATAGTAGAGGAAGCAAGGGTGAGATGGTATGGACATGTTATAAAGATGGAAAAGGAGAGAATATCAAAGAGGATGGAGATTAAGTATGTAGGAAAAAACGCGCAAGGATGACTAAGAAAGAGATGGGAGGAGAAGATAACTGAAAGTGTGCAAATGAGAGGAGAATAATGGAAGCAAATAAAGGAGGAAGAATGGTAGAAGGATAGAGGAAGATGGTGGCATTTTACTAAGCTGAGCAGACTATAGCCTGAAAAATGATGATAATGATGATAAGAGATGAGGAAGGTATAATTTGAGAGTTAAAAGTGTCTGGGAAACTGTTTAGGAAAAAACACCGTCAGTACACCCAAGAAGTATTCGAATGTCAATTTTGCCGTCAGTGTCAACCCAAGATGAAAGTGACATGTTAGACCACATGCACTTACTTGTGTGGTGAGAATTAACCCTCTTATAGAAGCAGTAAAAGACTTGGTTGGGTGAGAGGTGTCATAGGCATAGCTTATATGATAGGGTGATGGTGTAGTCAGTCAAGGTAAGGCTGCTGCTACATTGGTTGGTTCCACTATGGTATAGCTTATGAGATAGCACCATAGTGTAACCAGTCAAGGTAAGATTGGTACCTTGATTGGTTACACTATGGCATGGCTTATAAGATATGACCATGGTGTAGTCAGTCAAGTAAGACTGGTACCTTGATTGGTTCCACTATGGTCTATGGTATAGCTTATAAGATAGAACCATAGTGTAACCAGTGAAGGTAAGATTGGTACCTTGATTGGTTACACTATGGCATGGCTTATAAGATATGACCATAGTGTAGTCAGTCAAGTAAGACTGGTACCTTGATTGGTTCCACTATGGTCTATGGTATAGCTTATAAGATAGGACCATAGTGTAACCAGTGAAGGTAAGATTGGTACCTTGATTGGTTACACTATGGCATGGCTTATAAGATATGACCTCAGTGTAATTAATCAAGGTAAGACACTTACTCTGCTTGTTTCCAACATGGTGAAGCTTACAAGATAAGACCTTAGTGTAGTGAGGTTAGGTAAGACCACTCACTACGTTTTAAGGTAAACGAAGTGTAGATTTTGTAATTTTATACTTGATCCCCAATTAGGAAAGGCCTACGAGTATAACTTCTTGACTGTGGGACTAAAAATATTAAATATATTAGTTATAAACAGGTATGGAGGAAAATCTGAGTCATCAAGAAAATAAATTATTCCTGATTTGCTCAAATAATTGGGTACCTTGAGGGTTAAAGAATCCAGTCATCCAGAAAATGTTGGGTCGCCCTGTGAAGATCCAAGTGGAAAACTGATCATTCCGATCCAGTAGCTCTGTGTACCAAAACCCCAATGTGGAGCTAACCCAGGACACTCGTAGCCAAAGCCTGGGGATCCTCGCATCGTAAATGTTGTCCAGGGCATCTCGCAGTTCCTATAACAAACATTTGAGCTTGTTAATTGATAGGTCCTGTTAATAGGACCTCTAAAATCAAAGGTGGAATTCGGATAGTAAATTATTGTTATGGTACAAAATTAAATAATTGTATCACCTTAAATGTTATTAAATGAGTTTCTAGATGCTATCCATGAGGGTAAAATGAGATCTTAAGATGATAATGTAGGGAACACGAGTTAAGGACAGTGGTTTTTTTTTTCAGTTTTTATAGTAAAATTTTTTGGTCGAAAGAAATAAAATATTTCTTCAGTAGAAATATTAAGTTTAATTTTCTTCACATGGTGACCTCAACAGTTATTGAATATCTTTCAAGGATGTCTTGGAATTTAATGACCCTTTTCTTCTTCATTTAAAAAGTTTTTAATACTATGTCAGTATGCTAATGACAGATATTAAAAAATAGTTGCATCGTGCGAAGAAAATTAAGCTCTATGTTTTTACTAGAGCAATATTTTATTTATGTTGGCTAAAAAAGATTTGCTATAAAAACTGCAAAAACACTGTCCTTTTCTTGCATCCTCTACACTCCCAACTTAAGGACATAATATAACATGATTATAGGTACATATTCTCACCTCATTCATAATAATGGTTCCCTCAATGGCCAGCAACAGATCTTTGAGCGTGACCCTCACCAGTTTAATGACTTTCTGCATTCGATCAATTTCTTGCCGCAAAAAGATGTTCATAGAATTCAAGTGACCCATAATCTTAAGTCTGAAACAAGAAATGTCAACAGTGAAAATATTAATCTAATTGATGATTGGCCAATCATTTCAAGACTCACCTACATTCATTCAGCCGTGTATTTAATAAGCGAGAGTATGGGGGATGGACCATGACATATCTGTATGAACTAATAGAAATACAAGAACAATATGGGTAGGTGTGGATACAGGGCCTGTAGTTGAGGGGGACGATTGGTTTTCATAAGACTGCTTCATGTATAAACTCAATAATTTTGACTAACGTAATCTTCATCATTGGATGCATTCATCCATCTGTCGATTTTATCATCTATCCTACCATTTTTACAGAACATTCTGCCCGGAAACACAAAATCATTAACAAGTTCTAACAGTTTTCCATTTATACTTCTCTGACAATCGTTTCCTGATTCATCCTTATCAACTTAGTTTTGGAAACATTTATACGAAGATCCTTTCTGTTTGTCACCACATTCAAATATTTAATAAATTCTGTAAGCCACTTTCATTTTCAACCATTAATACGGCGTCATATGCATACAACAGCACTTTCACATTCCCATTGTCAATTTGTATATCAACCACATCCTCACAAGCATCTCTCATACACTTATTCATGAATACATTAAACAACCATGACGATATAACATAACCTTGTCTAACACCCTGTTCAATGTCAAACCATTCACTCAAAGCTCCATACACCCTTACACGCGCTTTATTTCCTGCATACAACGTCAAAATTGAATTTACTAACCATTCATTCACATTGTACTTTCTCAGAACATTCCATAACATATCGGTTCTTTTATTCACAAAATTGTATGCTTTCTCCAGATCAATATATGCACAATACACTTTCTTACTTAATGCCATACATTTATCAATCATTTGTTGGCTGTTTCAATGCAAATATCTGGTCCATGCAACATCTACTCAGCATAAAACCACATTGCACATCCCAAATCTTGTATGCACTTTTTTCATGCACCCTCTCAATTAATTGACTCTCCCAAAAACTTTACCTGGAATACTCAACAAACTAATTGCCCTATAATTCTTACATTCACTCTCACTGTCTTTGCCTATGTACAAAGGAAACATGACAGCATTCTTTCAGTCACTAGGAACATTCCAAATCTCAGCACACATTGAACCACTCACAATCTGGCAAGTAGTACCATGACCCCACACTTAAGCATTTCACTTGTGATCCCATCTACGCCCGCATCTTTGACATTCTTTAACACCTTCATAGTTCTTAACACCTCAGCCTCGCTAATTATTTCACTAATACTAATATTTTCCTTAGTTTCTGCTACTTTCTCTATGTTATTGCCATGCAATTGCTCAAAATACTCCCTCCATCACTCTCTTATACTGTTTTCATTAAAGATCATCTCACCCCGTTTATTCGGAATTCCAAAGGTATTTCCTTGCACTCCTTGTTTTGTTCTCTTTACCCACTTTCAGGACAGCTTATTTCCTTCAAAATAATTCTGCAAATTCTTTCTCCTTCTTTTAATCCCATTTGCTGTTTACTCTCCTTTACTACTTTCTTTGCATAATATGTCTCACAATTTCATATGCTATTTCTCTTTTCCCAGCAATCATTTATGTGTAAGTTTATTTCTTTTCTCTCACAACTTCTTTCACCTGTTCATTCCACCATGCATCTATTTTAAAGTTTTCCACTACAATCTTTCGCGTACTTAATTACAGCCTCTTTTAGACTGTTCCAAGCTCTTTCCATTCATGCTCTTGTAAAGTTAATTTTTTACCCATTAATCTTTCATATCGCGCTCTCACACTTTTATCCTGCAACTTTTCCTCTTTTACTCTTAATTGATTAATACTCTTGCGCTACTTTCTCACAAAATTCCTATCTAATTCAACTACTGAGAACACCAGGAAATGAACTGTTCCTTATTCAGCTCCACACACAGCCCTAGTATTCTTTACTAAACTTATATAAGCTTCTCATTATACAAACTCGATCAAAGTTTTAGTAATAAAAAGAGAACTTAAAACACAATTTTGATTGACAAATATGTAATTTTAATACAAACAACATAAGACAAAAAGTCACTGTCACATTAAAAGTAATAAATATGTATATGGGCCTAAAATCTTTTAGTAGGTACTAATAGAAAAACTATGTATTTTAATACAAATAATAGTTAATCATACTAAACTTACCGGAGAGATTTAATTTTAAGCCACTTGCATTTTTGCACATTAGAGTTGAGTTGAAAGAGTTATTGATTAGGTCATGTAGGAGTTAAGGTGATGGATGTGTAATTATTTAAAACATTAAGGTATTGGTTTCAATACCTTTGATTATTTCATATGAGGGGGAAGGAGGGCAGTCATCTCTAACAGCAACATTAACAACACATGTCAACAGCAACAGTGACTTGCCTCAGTGGTCAAAATATCTAAGGCGTCACTCTCATGATAGACTGTACTGCCGATGAAAGGGAGATGAGGTTACCAATCCAAGTCGGGGAGTACTTTGGGGTATTTTTTCCTAAATAGTTTTCCATTCTCCCTCTCCACACAAATAAGAGTACACTTCCTCTAAATCAACAGTTCTTATGCTTTACTAACTAGACATAGCTCTTTAAGGAAAAGCTCTTTTTTTTCCTAATAACCCAAATGGTAGCAACATTCGGTTTATTTTGGAGACAACCATTAAATCTTTGTCAAGTAGCATCAGTGTCAAGATGTTACTCTTTTCATTTCCCGAAACATACTGTATTTATTTCACCCATGGTTGGCGGGTTCCAAAACTTGTTTCTAGCGAAACAACTAAAATATGAAATTTTAAACAATTCGTAGCACATTGATTTATTATTTCATCTGTAGAGTTGCTTCCCACATTATTTTGCATGCTATAATTTGAACATTTTGACAAAATTCAACTTGCTAAAAACAATAAACACTATATTAATTTTCTCTTTCAAAAATATTTCAAATATTTTTTTAAATGTTGATATATCATGATATGGTCACTTAATGAAGATGGAAAAGGAATTAACAATAAGGTGAATGATGAAGATGAAGTATGTAGGAAAAATACAAGGGAGGAGGTGGAATGAAAAAAGAAGATGGAAGTATTTTACTAAATTGACCCAGCCATAGGCCGTAAATTGTTGATTTTGATGATTATATATTTTTAGTAAAAAAAAATAACTGTCCTTTAAACCGAACATTGGTGTGTATTTGTTGTTTACATTATCAATTAAGCTACTTTTTAATTCTTAGAAGGTAAGAAACAAAGTGCTGTACATCTTTGAGAAAATAATGTAGGGCATTTAGCAGATGGATTGAAATATAAATAAAGCAAGAACTACCCCGATGATTGAATGTTAGAGTAAGAAATATTAATTAATCTAAATTAATTGAAACATTACACCTATACATGAGCATTGAACCCGGGAACTTTGGCTTTGGGCGCCAATACTCTTAACACTGAGTTGTCCAGAGTTCATCACATGTGTAGGGTCATTATTCACTCATAATTAAAGGCTAAGTCTGTGATGGAAGTGTGGAATCGTCAGCTACATGTAAGAGACCAATAGTATTGTGAGCTATCAGACACCACAGCTATTTGTGACTCAGGAAGGGCTGTTATGCTACCAAGTATACAATACAAGAAAATAATTTTAAAACAAAATTTCAATGAATATATATATGTTGCAAATAATTGTAATAATGGCACTGTCCATGATAATAATAATTTGCAAACATGTGTGTTGATATTTATAAAAAATATTAAGTTATTTATTTAAAAAGGACCCCAAGTTAAATTAAATCCCTGATAGTAAATATAATATTGACCTCTCTCTGACCCCAAAGGGGTCGTAGTCAGGTGGTAGTTTATCCAACATGTCCAGGGTCTGCTTTGTCACCACAGACTCCCGAGTCTCTCCTGAACCTATCGCTGATTCCTTAGGTTGGATTGAGACTATTTGATCCAGAATATCTTTAGTGGTGTTACTCTGGTACCTGGAACAGATCACCAACATGAGGTATGATTGTCTGAGCTCTGAGCTAAATATGTTTCACCAGCACCAAGAGCATCACCAACACGAGGTGTGATTGTCTGAGCTGTGAGCTAAATATGTTTCACCAGCACCAAGAGCATCACCAACATGAGGTGTGATTGTCTGAGCTGTGAGCTAAATATGTTTCAACAGTACCAAGAGCTGAAAGCAGAAAGAAACTATTGTATTGATTGTAGGAGTGGACAAAACTTTGGATCAGCTTTAACTCCAGTTAAAAAAGAAATTCCAGCTTCACTGATTACAAAGTTTCACCAATGCAAATATTGATAACTAATGGATATAAAAACACGGGCTGCAAATCATTGCAATTACAGCACTGTTCACAATATGGAGAGGTTCTCATTTCAATTAGTATAATTTAGTTGACATGTGGAAAAGGGAATCGAACCAGGGACCTTTGGCTATGGATTCCAATGCTCTACCACTGAGCTATCCATGATTTGTAGCCAATGATGTAACATGTCCATCACATACTCAGCCTTAAACTACGAATGAAGAATTACCCTGAGCACAGAATAGCTCAGTGGCAGATGTGCTAAGCCAAAGGTCTTGGTTTCGATTCCCATGTCCAGGTGTAATTTTTCAACTAATTTTGTATTAATTGGTTGCTAAAATACTCATTTATATTCTATTATTGCCATTCTGTTCTGTTTTATACCCTACAAATTAATATTCATAGGAAAAAATTTGAAGTAATTGAATTGTATGTGGTGATAGATAGTAGACTGATATATCAGCTTATAATGAAATATTTCTCACAATTATTGTGCAATAAAACAATTTATATATAATTTTAGGTTACATAAATTAGTATAATATATTATTTTCTCCAGCATGAAACAATTAAATAATATTCAAACATTTACTCTGCTTTGGAAATAATTAATATATTTGATTGAGGTTCATTTTCAATTACAGATGTGTGAAATCCACTTTTTTATTTGAACCGAGCCCAAATAAAACATAAGAATTAATATTCTTGAAGCTGAATCGATGTTCGATATTTTTTGTTAGTGGTTTTATGCTTGAAAAAATACTGTACTGTGGTTATTTATATAAATGTATAAACTAAGTTATTTATATAAATGTATGGACTTAGTTTTTTATTTAAATGTATTGACTGAAATTACTTGGAAAGTGTTTTAATGCATAAATGTTTGTACTATTTAGTTTTATTTTGATAAACCGAGTTATTCTCACAACTTACAATTTAATTATGGCACGTAAGATATTTTACATATGAATGTTGTTTTATACTGTACATAACAATTCAAAATGGCAATTTGACCCATTAATGATGATGATTCATAATTATTGAAGCCAGATTATTCTAAAAGCAAAGTCAAAGCTAATATTTATTTTGAAGCAAATTTAAAGTTTTGAAGCTTTGCACACCCCTAGTTTAAATTGAAAACGTGGATTTAGCAAACGACACAATTTTTTCCCTTTAACAGGTTAATTGTATAAGTTTAGATTCTATATGTTACAGAGTATATTATATTAATTTTGTGAAACTGTATAACATACGTAATGTCAGCATTCGGGTGTAGTCCGTAAACTTGCGGTGGATCAATCGATGGCATCATTTCAATTGCATCTAAGTACTCTTCTACGTATTTGTGCTTCATAATCTTGTAACCTTTGTAGAATTCAAATTCGTCAAGAAACAAAGCTTCAGAAAACCACACTTTCGCAAATGTGTTCAAGAGACGTTTGTCATAATCGTCAGTGACTCTTCCGCCATACTGGACTTCTCCGAGCATATACCTGTAATAATTAATTAAAACAATCATACATATCTTATCACCCTGCTTTCTTACGGGGTAGGTAATAAACTAGGCATATATCTCAAAAAACAACTCCTTACTCAATCTATACTCCCTTCACATCAATACCATCGATAAACCAATTCATATATGCCCTTTTGTTATTAAAACTCATGTTTCTCTTTTTCACACATTCATCCACAACATACAAGCACATCTTATGTACAGGGCTAACCCCTTCCAATCAACAACTTAAATGAGTAACTTGATAAGGTTATCTGGAATACAGCACTTGGATAGTAATGTTTTACATTGTAAGGGAGAGTCAGTGCACTTACTAGGGTGTTGTGTTTTTTTTAGTGTTTTATATAAATAATTTCTAATTTGACATAATTTAGAATTATTTCTGTGACTTCATGGTCTATGTCTTCACTCTCACAATAGACCAGAGTGCCGATAACAAGGAACCAGGGTTCAAATACTGGTCGGGTGTACTGAAGGTGGTTTTTTTAAATGGTTTTCCACCCTCCTTCCACAAAAATACGGGTACACTTCCTTTAAATCCAACTTGAACAGGTAGTGAGATGCAGTGCTATGAAAACAATCAGGTAAGTGTGGTGGCAACTACTCCTAATTTAAAACCAAATATTTTTAGCTCTTCAGCCAAGTAATTAACCTTAAATCCTAATTGAGGACAAAAATGACACCAAACAGGTGTAGTTAATATACAATGAAAGGAGGATGATGAACTGTCATTTGTTTTATCCTTTCAATTGTGAACAATAAGGCCTACATCTTTCTGGTAAGTATGTAGGCCTCCTTTCAATGTATGTTCAATCCTAATTGGTTATTAAAGATAAAATAATTAAATTTACAAATGTAAACTTTGTTTCCTCTGAATGATATCAGTCTTACCTTGATGGACTACACTATGGCTTTATTTTATAAGTTACACCATAATGGAACCAATTAAGATAAACTTTCTACCTTTCAGGGTAAAAAGGCTGGTAGTTTGATGAGAGTCTATAGAGCTCATTTGGTTGAATGATAATGAAAGTATGGTCATATAATGAGAATGTAAAAGGAGAGAATACCAAAGAGAATTATGGAGATGAAGTATGTAAGAAAAAGATCACAAGGGACCCCAAGAAAGTTATGGGAGGATCAGGTAACAGAAAGTGCAAAAGTGAGAGAAGAATGGAAGCGAATAAAGGAGGAATGAATAGTGGAAGGATAGAGGAAGATGGAAACAGTTGATGATGATAATCTGACTAACTTAGTTTGTGTTGTGAAAATCAGAAACTTTCTGATACATATATTTATATATTTGAAGATCATATGGACAGAAAGTGTTACAAATGAAGTCCTAAGAAGAGTGGGTGAGAAGAGTACCATTTTGGATGTGATTCTTCAGTACAAAGCAAACTGGATTGGACATCTTTAGGAGAAACATCCTTCTGCATGACGTTTAAAAAGGCAAGGTTGAAGGAAGGAGGAGCTTAGTTAGAAAAAGGATTCAAATATTGGATGACTTGAAGGAAAGAATACAATTCTGGGAGCTGAAGGATGAGGAAGAAGACACGGAACATTGGTGGTCTAAGTTCACTGACAAAATGAATAGATCTGTTGTAAGATAGAACATCTAATAATTGTATTATATATACACAAGAGTTATCCATTACTTTCCATAAGAAGCCCTGACCTAACAGTGTTCCATTTGATGCCTGACTTGTCCAAGTCGTCCAGGTGGTTCTGCATGAAGAGACAGGAGGCATACCAGTCGGCAGTATTGAACTCGTACGGAATGTTCCAACCGAGTGGACCAAACTTGCGCCTTTCTTGCACTATACTGTGCAGGAATGACACGCCGTAGATTAGTGGCAGGTATTCCTCGTTTGAGCTGTGGTCCAGCATATCTTGCCCCATACTGCCATATGTTCGCTTCAGACCTGCCTTCATGCCTGTAATGTGACAAGTGAAGGATGTTCATTAAAATACACCACATATTCCACTCAACTTTGTCAAGACTATTTTTCTCTCACTGCATCTCAATACCCATTAATTGGTTTGTACTTATACATATCAGTGTTCTTGCCAAGATATATTGAATGGACGCACTGTCCAGGTAAAAATGTTATAGCATCGTGAAGTATTACATTGCCCTCACCTGGCTGGCAAAGTTAACTGGGGAGAACACTATATATTTTTAGCACCACGTCTTACTAACCATTCGGGCCATATAGTTATGTACTAATTACGCTAATGGGTTAGGAATGAGGGAGGTTGAATTTAGAGGAAGTGTACCCCCATTTGTGTGGAGAGATAGAGAGAGTGGGAAGTCAGTTAGGGAAAACCTCCCTCAGTATGCTCGAATGAGAACGAACCACGATCTTCTCCCCGTCATTGGTAGTCTAATCTATTTTGAAAGTAGCGCCTAAGATCATGCGGCCACCGAAACTGGTAGGAATGATGACTGAACAAATTACTCTGCAATCTGACTGCTGGTGGATGATACCTTGGGGTGGTTCGTTGGTGTACTTGATGGATATTTGCAGGAGAGAGATGGGAAAGGAAGGGTGAGGCTCCGTAGTGACCCAACACCGGAAATCTGGGTGGACAACGGGAGTCTCTGTCATGGTCAGGAAGAGTTCATCCATGTAGTCCAATCCAAGATGAGTGTTTTGCAACAACACCCAGCCGCCCTAGATACAGACATTGCATGGGAAATCTGAGACTGCACTTGACAGTAAAACCTGGACCACTCGCCTGCTTTCACACGGCGTTCAACTCGACTGGGAATTGAACCAAATTCAGGGTGACCACTCAAAATTAACAATAAATTCTAGCATAGTTCCTTATTTTCCTGGCAAAAAAAATTAATATATATATATATATTTGTTGCAAGATTTTTCCTCCGGTTGTGATACTTGTGATTTTTTTAAAGGTGTGTTGAACACGCCATAAAATGTTAGTACTTGAGCAAGTATTGTTAATAAGTACCTCTCCAAGATATATAAAAAAGTCCACCCCCATAAAATGTTCAAAATTTGTATACTCTTCAAAGCTATTTGAAGTGGTGGCGGTATCCTTTAAATTTTCCGAAGTAAGGCAAAATTCAAGCACTTTTCCCATATTTTCCCCATGCACAAAATTGAGCCATAATTCCTGGTTTTACCTATCAGTAACCAACCTTAAGATATTAAAGGTTGTTGCTCATTAGGGGTGTGCAAAGTCCACCATTTGGATTTGATACAAATTCAAATTGAATATTTTCTTTATAGGGAAAACCTCTTTTTAATTTACGAGACAATTGCATTATATTTGGAAGAAGGTATAGGAAAGGTGGATAGAAACACATAAAATGAACGAACACATTATGGTCTTTACAATGAAAAGAAGAACACATTTCACACTTTACACTGCTGCCATTGGACAGAAAGGTAATGGTTGCCTCTTAAAGAAAATCGATCACCACCACCCAAACCCCTGACCTAGGTTTCAATCTATCAGAACTCATCAAGGGGGAGAGTGAAACGCGAAACACAACTTCCTAAAAGAGGAAACAAAAAAAAATACAAAAAGGAGAAAATGGAAAATTGTAAAGAATGATAAGAAACATAGATAGGAACATGTAAATGTAAACATGGAAACATGTAAAACATGTAAACATGGTCAATTTTCTTTGATAGGCAACCATTACCTCTTTGCCCAATGGCAGCAATGTAAAGTGTGAACTGTGTTCTTCTTTTCATTGTAAAGACCATATTGTGTTCATCCTTTTTATGTGTTTCTATCCAGCTTTCCTCTACCTTCTTCCAAATATAATGAAATTGAATATTTTGAAATATTCCTTGAGTCAAATCAAAATTCAAATGTTAAAAAAATAGTAATTAAGTTTGGAGCAAAAAAGATATTTTTTATGGATCAAATAGACAAGCTATTATAGTTAAGTACAGCTATAATCACATAAAAATATCATATTCCCAGTCTCTGCCTTAAAATATGAGTAATAAATGACCCTTAGTACAGGTCGACTACTGGATGGCTCAACGACAGAGTATTGGCGTACTAAGCCAAAGATCCTGGGTTTGAATCTCGTGTACAGGTATCATTTTTAAACTTAAAGAATAAAAAATATTATGTGCTAAGTAAGTATATAACTGGGTAAGAGATTAAATAATGCCGAACTTCCTCTGAGAGCCTTTGTTTGTTGAAAGGGGTAAATGCTCACCTCTGCCATGTAGTTGGACATGAGCTTGCGAGCATGCACCTCCTGACCTTGTCCCATGGATATCGCCGAGCAGGGAAACTGGAGTTTCTTGGCCAGAGATACGATGGTAGCTGTTGGATCGCTACCCATGCTCAGGAAACAGATGAGTGGTGTGGTATTTCTCCCCTCCTCGAACATAGCCTCATAGCGGGTCACTACAGGGTCATTGTACTTGGAGCCCATGGAGGACGCCACATATTTCCTGGCCTGTACACAAACTTTCCTCAAATTACATATGTTTATTATTTTAAAGAAAGCACAGACTTGTTGTGTTATATGGCACTGTCTTAATGATAGAAATGAGCCCATTAAATTCTTAAGGATTCAAATAATTTCAAATTCAAGATTTATGACTCTATAAGGAAAACCTCTTTTCGCTATATATGAGGCAATTGTATTATATTTGGAAGAAGGTACAGGAAAGGTGGATAGAAACATATAAAAGGGGGACAAACACAATATGGCCTTTACAATGAAAAGAAGAACACAGTTCACACTTTACACTGCTGCCAATGGACAAAGAGGTAATGGATGTCTCTTAAAGAAAATTGATCGTCACCGCCCAATCCCCCGACCTAGGTTTCATTCTATCGGAACTCATCAGGGAGGAGTGTG
>CABFOV010000731.1:67407-87475 GCA_902141375.1 Timema poppense
CTAATCCATTAGAGTAATTAGTACTTAAAGCGTATAACCCGAACGGGTAGTAAGACGCGGTGCTAAATATTATTATTATTATTATTATTATTGTTATTACAGGTGAAAATGCAAACGAGGGGTTTTTACAAGCTCGTTGTTCCGTCTCTTGCCCCATGTAGAGGTGTCTGTACTATGAAAAGTCTCTGACTTAAGTGCAGTGTTTTGATTAGAAGTCCAACTGGGCAAAAGAAGGAGTACTTTATCCTTACCTTGTGGCGACCGGTCGGAACTCCTCTCTGGCCGAGTTGATCTTCACCTCTGTCTCTGCTGCGACCTTGAGCTTCTCCCTCACCTCAGTGGCCGTCTTCTTGGTAATATTTAGAACCTCGATCACAGTTGGGTCGTCAATCAAGGATCCTTCGATTGTTGTTAGTTTGAAGAGAAGGTTCTGTTCCAACTCCTGCATCTTGCGCTTGTTGGCCGTCACACCCTGACAAACACAAGCAATGTGTTAGGAATGAGGGAGAAAGAATAATTAGAGAGATTAGAGGAAATGTCCCTGCATGTGTTTAGGTGGAAAGTGAGAAATATCTTGATAGGCTTTTAAATTATGTTAACAGGGATTTAAAAATAATTGACATTATTTGACAGAAATAAAATTATTCATATTTTAGAATTAGTTGACCGTGGCAATTTTGAATAACATTAAGTATTATTTTGAACACTTAAGTATTTGAAAGAATATTCAAATACCAATCTCTAAAACAAATAAATTATATTGAAACGATTCTGTTTATTCTCAAAGATAAAAGTATAACTCTTATGATCACTTTAAAAAACATACATTAGCAGAGGGTTCGTTGTATACCCAGATTTCCTTAGGAAGCCTTTTGTAAGGCCATTTATCTTAACACAATATCACTATAAAGCGATGGTATTTTAAAACAAATTCATTTGCATACCACAAAATATTTAAATTTTCACCCTACTTCAAGTTGAATAACACTCCTATAGAGTATGATTATGGTAGAAAATAAGGCCTTCCTACCGAAATCAGGGAATATTTCATATTGTTAGTACCTGTATGAGGGCAGTGCGCTCAGACTCTAGCTCCTTCTTCTCGGTCAGGATGACTCGACCCAGCAACTGATCCTCCAGGCCCTTCATTGTCACTGTGAAGTCTATTATGGATGTGCGAGCGAAGATCTCAGGGGTGTAAGCCGGGTTGGGCAGTTTTGTAGTAATGTACATGCGGAAGTTTCTGTTTAAGTCTACGTCTTTGTCTCCTACTTTCACCTTTATTGAAAAAAAATAATGAAACACTGACGCGCAATATTAATAAGTATATATACTAATATAAAATGCATCAAACAAAATTATAGGCCCAATTTAAAAATTATATATAATAATTAGAACTATGTCGAATCCACTATTTTATGAATCTGAATATTGAATTTACCTTCAAATCCCAAATATCAAATCCAAATCAAAATCTTGGAAAAATATATGAACATAAAGAGGAAAAATAGTCAGAATATAATAGATATAAAAATAGTAGCTAAATGTTAGCATTCATCTTATAATCCATTCATAATAACATTCATAAATTCAGTTAAGTGTTAAATTTACTGGGCTGGGGCCTGGTTGTTAAGTTCATCCTATAATTATTATAATAGGTTCTGAACCACCAATAAGCAGTTTTAGCATTCTAAAACAAATTTCATTTGAAAAATCTTTTTTTAAATCTTTTTTTTGAGGATTTCATTCTTGAATCCTTGAATCTCGAATATCCTTAAGAAGTCAAGAGATTTCAGAATTATAGGGCCCATCCCTAATATACAAGGTGCTCGGTAACTCAACGCCCAAATTGCATAGGAGTTAGGCACGTGGCACTGCACACCTCACCATCTTGGAGCGTGGAAGTACATACCACAATATTAATAGTAAACAACACACCAGTCCATCTAGAAATAGGAATATATTCTGAGGGTCATCATTAACGATCCAACTTCATAGCAAGTACTTTCCATTTTTAGTTATTACATGTACAGTGCCATGCGCCTTTCCTATGCAAACTGTTGTACACACATGCTTGCACAGTTTTGCTCTCCTGGTGCTGCACACCGAAACTTTGAACACAATTTAATGGTACTCGCATATTTTGCCGGATGTAATTGTATAAGGCTTTTGTATTATTCTTGGTTCAAACAAACTATATGTGCAGTTGGGCGTTGAGTTTTTGAACATCATGAATATTATATATTTTGTATTTCAACTTTAAGTATCATCATCATCATTATTAAGTCTAACTCTATTAAAACATTAAGAAAGAACTGTTGTGTTTACCTTGTAGCCAGTTCCAATCTTAACAAAGAATTTTTCCAAAACATTATCCAAAACTGGATCTAACTCCTCTCCAACATCTTCAATAAGCATGGGTCGTCCTTGAGATAAACAGTCCTCGATATGGTTACGAAAGTATCTATGGTTCAAGGACGTCACCTGTAATTATTTAAATTAATTTAATAATTTGTTTTTTATGTTAAAATGTTAAATGAAAAAGCCTCTATTTTGAATAAACATACACAAATTTAACCTAAGAGATTTTTTGTTTAGTATTCTTTGCAAAGATTCATTAATAATTTAGCTAAGTACTTTTATTTAAAATTGTTCTAAATTAGATTCAATGCAATGTACAAGAAATATACACTATGGCATTGAGTGGTGTAACCCAAACTTTAGCCAGTTGTGTGCTTTCAACTAACAAATATACCCCTTCCATATTGTTATTAAAATAATAGATAACGAATACTTGATATTTTATAAAGTATAAACAGTTGTTCCAAATCTTAGTAAATATACAGTGGTAATGGCCATGACAAAGGGAAAGAAAGGCTTATAATATTTTGTGACATCTTGTTAAAATCTGGGTTGGTTTGTTTATCAAACTCTACCATTACTGGCAGGGGAGGGGGAGCGGTAACGGGTGCAAGAACTCAAAAATTCTAGTTCAAGTAGAGTTTTAGTAGCTATTCAAACTTTATTCGAAGGTTTTTACATAACTTGAAAAATTTGAGTAGGCAATTATATTTCGAAAATTCCAACTTTTATTTATTTGAATTTGTGGGATCATACATATTTTCACAAAAAAGTCAGTCTTAAAACATTATATTTAAGCTTATGGATCTGTTACAGTTTATAAACATTCAACTTGAAATATTGTAGGTAAAAATGTTGCTCTATATTACTCAAACTAGGATAAAGCTCGATGTTTTCATTCAAACACTATTCAAACTTGACTCAAAGTGAAAAATACCAATTTTCACATCCTTAAATGTTATCAAAAAAATACTTTATAAATAATCAAACAACATAGCGTACGACTTAAAAAAAATTTGAGGAACACCAGCAAAAACAAATAAATGAATGTGCAAAATGTTTTACTCCTGTATAATATTTTTATCAAAATTGGTAAGCCTGAAAATGAATGTCAAGGGGTTGGGCAGCACTTACCTGCATCTCGTTATCTTTCTCCTTGTTCTTTATCCATATTTTCCCCTGACCTTGAGGATCAATCATCAAAGGATAGCGAGATGCCTTTGTCACAACTATTCCATTTTGGACAGAAAGTTCATCATTGGGTAGACCCTGCAGATTCCACTCCCCAATCTGGAATAAATACGAACAAATTATACATTTTACAAATGTTATTAGTAAGTTTTACTTTTTAATATTTCTTTTATTTTTTATCATCACATCTCACTACCCGTTCAGATTGTGAGCATAGTGTGTACTCATTATGATAATTATGGTATAAGGTTGAGAAAGGTTTAAATCAATAGTAAACGCATCCAAATTTGCGTCGAAAGGGAGTGGAAAAACATTAAGGAAAACCCATCTCATTACACTCAGCGAGGGTTCTAAGCCCAAAGTTCCCATCATCGGTGGTCTAAGCTATTGCGAAAGTGACGCCTTAGACCAATAAACAACTAGAGTGGGCTAATTTTTAATAGACTCTGTTGAAACTAAAAGGAGCTGTAAGGGCATAACAGTACTCTAACACCTATTTTAGAGTAGCAGTAGTAGTTGGTATGGGTCTACTTTCCAGGCTCAAGGACGTCCTTGGATAGCCAAAGACAGCTAACAGCAGTTTTCAAAGTTAGGAAGACGGTTGAGAACATATTAAAATATTCGTGTTAACTTTTAAAAATTAATTTAAAAACTACTCTTATGCAAAATCTTAATGGTTTAGCAAGCATAATGACGGCCTCTCGATGATGAATATTACTACACCTTCCACCTCTATAATGATGGGATAGTGACATATTTTAAGAAAGTAAACTGTTGATAAAATATGACAGATTAACAATTAATTCCTGGTCAAAGATAAAGATTTGTAATTTCCAGATATTTCATTTAAACAAAGCCTTCACTCTCTTTCAAACTTTTTAATCCACATTATATCCTCCCACTAATTAATTTGTTCATCACTAGTCTCAGAGAGTATAAAAGAGGGTAGAAAAGTAGGATAGGAATAAATAAAATGGAATGAACACAATATGACATTTTCAATGACAAGAGAAAAAAGTTCATATTTTACACTGCTACCACTGGACACAGCATTAATAGCTGCCTTTCTAAGAAAATTGATTGCTACCACCCAATCCCGTGACCTATGTTTCATGGTATCAGAACTCTATAGGAGGGAGTGTGGAATGCTCAATGCAACTTTCTAAAAGATGAAACAAACAAACAAACAAACAAAAACTTTAAAGACATACATTGAAAAAGGATGACATGTCTGTGTTGTTCGAAGTGGAATGCTCAATGCAACTTTCTAAAAGATGAAACAAACAAACAAACAAACAAACAAACAAAAACTTTAAAGACATACATTGAAAAAGGATGACATGTCTGTGTTGTTCGACTCACAGTGGCACTGTCGACCAGCGAGTCAACGACCTTGATCTGCGAGGAGACCGGGATGCGTCTCTCCACGAGCTGCTCCACCCACTCCTTTTGCATTTGTGTCCGATACTCCTGGTTAAATGGGCCAGAGTATGACAGGAAACCTGTCAGCAGCAACACGTCTCCGACCAAACGCTCAATCTCTGACTTGAATGCTGCTGACTGCTCGGTCCAGCGCACTTTCTCGTCCGCCAGCCCTGTGATCAGAGCCGACGCGGCGTTCATCTTCCTCATCACTAGGTCTGCTTCGTCTTGTACCGCCTGGATAGTGAAAACATAGTTTAGCTAAGTGTTAGTAGTCTCCAACTTGGAAAATATACGAGAGGTAAAATGTTAATGGCAGGAATATGAACCCCACATTTACAAAATAAGGTACAGCCCAATTAGTATAGGAAGAATCTTTTAGAATATACAAAATTATTAACTTTTTTAAAAGATATAGTTTCATTCATATAGGAATCAAATTATATAAACCATATTGAATGACTTTTTAATTACCTAAACATATATATTCATAAAAAGAAGAATCAAGAGCGTAATAAAGAATGCCATCACTCACATTCTTCTCACTTCTCTAGTTGTCTTCTATGGTATTCTTTCTTACTCATTTTATTTTTATTTCTGAACTAAATCATCACTGGGGAGTGGTTGTTTAATTTAAGTTAATTTTGAGCAACGTATTTTAAAAAAAATACTATTATTATCTATACAATGGGCTTGGTTCACGAAAATGCACTGCCAGAAGACTAATTTCATGACTTTTTAATTACCTTCATGATCAAAATCTCATTTAATTACTTTCATGACATATATTTCTTGCTATAGTTATTGATAATATCCATCAAAAGTGACAGCTGCAGATCACATGAATGATCACACGAATGTGTGAAAGTAAATCTAATAACTTTTCTAGCTGCCTTCCTACAAACATTGGACTATAAAAATTTTACCTAGACTGATTCTCTATAAAGAAAACCTCTTTTCGCTTTATGGGGCAATTGCATTATATTTGGAAGAAGGTACAGGAAAGATGGATAGAAACATATAAAAGGGACGAACAAAATATGGCTTTACAATGAAAAGAAGAGCACATTTCACACTTTACATTGCTGCCATTAGACAAAGAGGTAATGGTATCCTCTTAAAGAAAATCGATCATCACCGCCCAATCCCCCAACCTAGGTTTCACACTCCTCCCTGACAAGTTCCAATAGAATGAAACCTAGGTCGGGGGATTGGGCGGTGATGATCGATTTTCTTTAAGAGGAAACCATTACCTCTTTGTCCTATGGCAGCAGTGTAAAGTGTGAACTGTGTTCTTCTTTTCATTGTAAAGGCCATATTGTTTTCGTCCCTTTTATATAATTCTATCCACCTTTACTGTACCTTCTTCCAAATATAATGATTATAACTATGGCAACATCCAATAAACTACACCAGAGAGGAACAAAGCTACCTTTGGAAAGGGAGAGGGGAAGCCACCAAAACAATGTGGCGTGTGATCTAATGCGTGATCTGTGGTCCCACACGCATCTTCAGGTCAAACCAATGTAAATATATGAGTCAACTCCCACTGAAGTGGCGCAACATAGTGGTGGCTCGACACACATCAAGTCAGTGTCAAACGATTGCTGCATGCTCCCCTTTTTGTCACATGTGACAGGTAAGTTATTTAATTTAATTCGATGGATATTTGTTTAGAGTTATTAAAATACGTTTTTCGGCTGACACACATGTCCTAAAGCTTGTATCTTATTTTAAAATAGCAGGTTATATTTTTCTTACTAATAAATTTAATGTTTATTTACATATTTTATAAAACAGTTGAAATTTTTCTGGACACATATTTAACTCTTTAAAACCAATGAAAGCAATACTTTTTTTACATTTGCGCGCCAAAAGGTATGGACCTAAAATCATCATTTACTGTGATCAATGAATCTAATAACATTGACTAAATTCAATAAGGCCAAAGTATCTTCTTTATCAGAGGCCGACATTATTACTATCTGAATTGCGGTTAACAATTAAATCATTCTGGTGTTCAGAAGTTGAAGTAGAGCATTTATTAATTGTGTTCAAAATTAAGTTTATTTGTATGAAAAACATAAATTTTAGAGGTTTTGTTCAAGTAAATAGTTATCAGAAATATTTAATATTACACTTGTTCCAACTATTCAATGATAGCCAAAGTAAATTTGAGTTGAACATTATTTACTTATTCTCATTACCATGTCTCACCACCCAAATTTATTATACAGATATCCACTACATAAACTAATGTGTTAGGGATGAGGCAGGTTGAATTTAAAGGAAGTGTACAAGATTTTTTATATTTTTTTTAGGGAGATCGGAAAGGTATTTAGGAAAAACAGGCCTTGGTACAAATATCTGGGATTCCAACCCCAATCTTCCTGTCGTTCAGCAGTCCAGTCTATTGCGAGAGTGATTGATGCCTTAGACTAATTTATCACTAAAGTGGGGTTTGAATATTTTAATCTTGGATATGGTTCCATACATTGCATATAAGTATACTGGTATCTTAATTCAAAGGTTTTTATTCGCTGAGGAAATTGATGTGATGAACTAATCAATAATTTTAGATGAATAAATTATTTTACTAAAATTGATCGAAGTGAAAGTTTTGCATACCTGTTTGTCAGCCATAGCCTTGTCGAACTCTGCTCGAACCTTGTTCAGTTCCCTGTTCTTCTCGTCTAACTGCGCCTGTGCATCTGAGAGCTCCTTCTGGGCTGTGTTCAACTTGGCTTCTTGCACCGCCAAGTTGGCTTTCAGGGGCAGTACCTCCTTGTTCACGCCGTAGAACACCTGAAATACAATCATCTCATGAAACACACCTAGGTAGCATATTAAGAGTTAAAACAGGAATAAGCAACACAGAGATAAGGAACAAGAAGCATAGAGATAAGGAACGAGAAGCACATAGTTGAGGAGCAAGAAGAGCAGAGAGCAAAGATGAGGAACAAAAAGTGCAGAGATAAGGAGCAAAAAACATATATATGAAAAACAAAAAGCATAAAAGATAATGTACAAGAAGTGCAGAGATGAGGAACAAAAAGAGTAGAGATGAGGAACAAGAAGCAAAGAGATGAGGAAAAAGAAGCATATAAATGAGGATATGAGAAACAAGAAGTGTAGAGATGAGAAACCAGAATCACAGATATGTGTAACAAGAAGTGCCGAAATGAGAAACAAGAAGTGGATATATGAGGAACAAGAAACATATATATTAATAATAAGAAGTGAATGGATGAGGAACAATAAATGCACATATGAGGAACAATAAATGCACAGATGAGGAACAAGAAGCATAAATATGAGTAATAAGAAGTGCATGGATGAGGAACAAGAAATGCATAGATGAGGAATAAGAAGCACCTATATTTATACCCAAAGGAATAAAATAACAGATGTATAAACAATATTTTAAAAAGTTGCTTGTGTGAAAAAATTTCAAGGTTAGATCAAGTCAACTGAATTTTAAATCATACTAAGCTTCCAGAATATGTAAAACAATGTGACAGACAAACAAACAAAAAAAATCAAGATTCTTCAGCCAATCTCAGTCATAGAAATAGATTGAGCTGATAAATACTTTCATTCCACCAGAACTTATCACCCTTTACATGTTTCACTCTCCTTCCCGAATAATTCCGATATAATGAAACCTAGGTCGATGAATTGGATGATATTAATTGATTTTATTCAGGAGGCATGTGTTACTTCTTTGGGCAGCGCCTTTAAATGTGACGTGTTCTCCTTTTCGTTGTAAAAGCCATATTGTGTTTGTTCCCTTTAATTTGTTCCTATTCTTCTTTCCTGTACTTTCCTCCATATCTTTAATATGAACTTATAATGATGTTCAGTGTAGCCTTCGTTAACCCTTAACGATAGCATTAAGATAACTTGCTTGTTTCCAATATGGTGTAGCTTATAAGAAAAAGCTATAATGATCATTCAAGGTAAAACTGCTACCTTGTTTGTTTCTACTATGGTGTAGCTTATAAGTTCAAACTATAGTAATCAGTCAAGGTAAAATTGTTACCTTCCTTGTTTCCACTATGGTGTAGCTTATAAGAAAGGACTATAGTAATCAGTCAAGGTAAAACTGCTACCTTGCTTCTTTGCACTATGGTGTAGCTTATAAAATAGAGCTACAATAATCAGTCAAGGTAAGACTTAAACCTTCCAGCGTTAATTGTGTGTACATCATGAGTAGGGACCAAATTTTACCACTATGTATTTTATTTCCTTGATCGTAAAACACAGGCAGTTAAGATATATATGCATTTCATGTTATTAAGAGTACAAAATGGTAATTTTATAGTGCCTATTATTGCCTATGCTGTTGGGTTTTTGCCTATTTTGTAAATAAGTACACCTATTTCGGCTTTGGCCACTCTTTTTTTCATATGGTATAGATTTTCTGCTAAAAAAGAGAGTCCAGTTTCTCAGATAAATAATAATAATATTTAGCACCGCGTCTTACTACCCGTTCGGGCTATACGCTTAGTTGCTTAGAAATTCTAAGTTTGGGCATACTTGTTTGGAATAGGTTTGAAAATCTACACTTGTTTAATAGCTTCCAAAGAGTGTAAATAATTTGGAGGAATATGGCAGCAGTGGCAGACATCTTGGGAGGAAACAGCATGCCATTGCAAAAGAAAATTCAATTACTTCAGAAATGGCAAATTTGAAATTGTGTCCTTTGATTTTGTGTGAAGTAGAACTTGGCTTTATAAATTATAAAAACATTCTATCTAAAAATATAGCCATTTCACTACAGAAAACAGCATGTGACCTACTTCAGTGGCCGAATAGGAAAAGATATCAATCTCGCAGTAGACTGGATAACTGATAAAGGGATATCAAGATTTAAATCGAAGTTTGGTATACTCAAGGTGTATTTTTTTACTAAATGTTTCTCCACCATCCCTCCACGCAAGTGCAGATACACTTCCTCTAAATTACACTTTCCTAACATCTAACATACTAGCATAATTAGTATGGCATATGCATATAAAACGAATTTGTATTGTGTGCTAAAAAAAAAGAAATGTGAATTGGTTGAGGTAATAAAATAGGTTATTGCCTTTTGTGTGATTTTTTCCCCTTATGTGCCTATCCTGGTGACTAAATCCTACATTTTTAACACCTAAGAATCTGCTCCCTAATCATAATACCTTTACAAAGTGTTTTCAAGATTAGTAAACATCCAACAAGAACAAACAAACTTGTTATAGAACTCACAGCCATGGAGCGTGTCCACTGAGCCAAACCCGCAACATTGCCACAAGCTACCCTGGCGGCCTCGTAGGTGTACTGAGGGTAGTCCAGGTACGGCTTTAACAGATCCACAGTCTCTCCGTTAATCTTGTCTTTGGGGAAGTTTACCAAAGTGTATAAGAATCTTGAGTCCATCATCATCCTGTGGCATTCAATTATTGGATATTAGTCGCAAAATAACACATCCTAAACTCATTAACGAGCAATATTTCTTCTATTCATAACATTTTTACCAAATGTTTTTTTAAAATAAAACATACTAACCGTTCCATTGTGACAACAAAAAATCAGACCGAGATTTCAAACTAATACAAACTTAAAGTGATTTAAATTATGGCATTTTCTCGATAATCATGGAATAAATTGTTTTTAAAACTTACCAATCAAACAAAATTTAGAAATATACAATATAAGAAGATAATTCAAAATTGAACTATTACAAGTATAATTTATTTATGAACTAGTTAAAAAACCAAAGATTCACAGATTTTTTTCTTTCTTTTTAGCACTCCATCTTACTACCCGTTTAAGTTAAGCACAATATTCAAATGTTGGTTGGGAAAATGTTTTTCTCTAACTTTTCAAATATGTAGCTGTCAATTTATTAGTTTCTGTCATGTTTATGTCTTTCTTAACATGTAGAAGAAATATTTCTGAAAGTTTAAAATCATGAATAGCTGTGAACATGATCAGAAAATGTAAGTGTGAGGAGTGTATGAAGAATGAAGATAAAGTTTGTTTTCTATCAAGACCTAGCCTAACTCTCCTTCCTTCTCTATCACTTACATTACATTATTGTAAAATGTGTCTACAATGTTTTCATTAGTTTCCAAGTAATTAGGCAATAATTCATTTGTATAATATATTTAATAAATTTTGACTACATTTTTAAGGAGATTTTAAAACTTATTCACATGACAGAACATTTTATGAAAAACACTTCATTTGTCTAACTTATTGTAAACGATTCTTGTTAATAATAATATTTAGCACCGCGTATTACTACCCGTTAGGGTTATACGCTAATTCTTGTTAAATATGAAAGAAGGTACAAGAAAGGATGAACAGAACCATATAAAAGGAAACAAACACAAAATGCCTTTTACAATGAAAATAGGAACACAGTTCACACTTTACATTGCTGCCACTAGACACTGGGATTGAAGCAGTAACAATCGTGTCTCTACAAGAGGCAACCATTATATATTTGTCAAGTGGTAGCAGTGTTGAGTTTTAACTGTTTTTCTATTCATTTTTATAAGCCATATGTGTCGTTCCCTTTTGTGTGTTGCTATCCTGCTTTTGTGTTCCTTCTTCCAAATATAGATATAATATCTTAAATTGGCCTATTATTATCAAATTCTGCAACAAAAAACAATCATTACATTGATTTTAGTAGGAATGCCTATCAGAGAAGCCCTTTTCCCTATCAAAGTCCTACTACATATTAAGATTCTGTCCAAGGAAAAAATGGCCTTTTAGATTTGCATTCCTCAACGAATTCGCAATACCTTAAGGCTTCCTCCCAGGATGGTTTCAGGAATATTCGTTCAGGATCAGCCACAACAGGGTCCAGCTTGCGTTGGAAGAGTATGAGTACAGCATCCATAATGATGGTGATAAGGAAGGGCGGTCGAGCGAGCCTCCTCACCGTGGCAATATCAGCGGCTTTGATGGTTTGCAGCGCCGCCTCGGCCGCCTCGAGGGCCGGCAGCGCTGACTCCAGCTTCTTGTCGGCCAGGGCCTTGTCCACTGCGATGATATCTACCAGGTTCTGTGCACGATCCTTCACCACTTCCACCTCCGCCTTCACTTTCTCCGCCTCCTGGGCCGACTTGGTCACCACCTGGTCAGGTGCAACACACGGATCATGACAAGTTCATAATCATCATCAGCATGTTCCCAGCCTGTGGTCTAATCAGGTTAGTAAAATGACTCCGTCTCCCTCTGTACTTCCACCATTATTCTTCTCTCCTTGCACACTTGCTCCTCCATCTCTTTCTTGATCTCCTTTGTGAACTTTTCCCTACATACATCTCTCTCTCCTTGGCATTCTTTTCCCTTCCATTCTGATTAAATGTCCATACAATTACACGGAAGAACAAAGTTTGATCCCAATGTACCATTTATTTCTTACTTTATGTGCTCTACAATCCTCCCATGGACCCTGAGGAATATTAGATCAGAAATATTTAGAAAACTTTGAAACATGGTGACTGCGGGAGAATAGATTGTACAAATGGGGTGATTGACTAATGAAGAGGTTCTAAAAGAGCCAATGAAAAGAGAACCCATCCTGTAGGTGATTCTACAAAGAAAGGTCAACTGGATGGTCACATTATGTGAAGAAATGGCTTGTTGAATGACAAGGTGAAAGGTAGTAGTGTAGTAGTAAACCAGGTAGAAGAATAATGCATCTGATGGATGACCTCAAACAAGGAAATATGAAGTTTTAAGATCCAAAAAGAAGAAGCTACAGGACTGGATTTGGAAGAGACAACAGAACTGTAGAAAGAGTGAACAGGTGAATCTAGAGTATTTTCTTAAAACTAATTTTCCTTATTTTAATCATTTAAGTTAGATATTTAAAGCTATTAGTTCAGATGCCAGTTCATACTTGAATATTTTCAATATATAAATATATTACAGTCAGAATATATTATTTGATATATTACAATATTCTATTCTGGCTTCGGGAATATTTCAGATTATTCGATTCGATTTTGTTTCAAATTGAATAAGTAGAATTTTCACGCCTTGACTTAAAATAAAGCTATATTAATTTAACAAACCCAATATTAAACATTATTTTACATGCTAGCTAAAATGACCTTGAGTACAACGTCCGCCTTCTCGGTAGCGATCTTGATCTCCTGTTCCATGACCTCAAGCTCCTTGCTGAGCAAGTTCACGCTCTCCGCCGCCTCAACAAGCTTTTCCAGTCCAGTGTTCATGTGTTGCGCCATCTCGGCGATGTGGCTGTGACGAACCGAGTAGATAGTTTTGTAACCTTCCAGGAACGAGAGGAATGACTTGGGAGTGACATATGTCTGGCGCCTGAAGCGCTCAAAGTAGTCCTCGCACACATCAGACACGTAATCTTGCACGACGCCCATAATCTCTATCAGCTCCTTCTTCACCTCCAAGGAGCAGACAATTGGGAAATCCATCAAGAAATGACTGGAACAAATGTTTTCACTAAGGATAGGAGCCTCAAACCTTCAAATCATTTAAGATATTCAAGATTTGATAGTTTGAGATTTAAAAAATAAATGTGTTTGTGCTGGGCTAAAAGCATTTTTAACCCATTCATAATATGGCTGAATCCATTCTCACAAAAACACTATCCAAACGCTACCCTACCACCATTAAAAAACCTGCCTTTGACTCACCAAGTCTTTGATGATAGCTCACCACAATAGCCACAAATGTTCAGCTCTGACCAAGTCAACACACATATTGAAGGGTTCGATTGGGATGGTGCGTTCATGCCGTCCAAGCAAATGGATTTGTTTTAGAGCTATAATACTGGTTCAAACCCAACATAATTGTAGGTAAAGCTTAACAACCAAACCCCAGATCATGAATTTAAAATTTAACTGAATATATGAATTTTATAATGAATTTGTTTTAGTAAAAAAAAAATTTATTCATATTTTACTTTTTATTTTTAAATACATTTTTATTTCCTTTATGTTCATAATTTTTCAAAATTCAGATTTGAATTTGAGCTTTGGGACTTTAAGGAATAGATTTGAAATCAAGATTTGGATTTGTATAATAGTGGATATGACCCACCTCTAGTGCCTACAATTCTATATTTTGGCTAAAAATGTTTGTATTGGGATGAAAAAATAATAAGCCGTATCTAAATATTACTATTCTTTAAAGTGAAAAATGAAGACTCATAGATTGCTCAGAAGAAAGAGCAGTGGCATATCAAGCCAAAGGTACCGGTTTCTATTAATGTGTCCAGATGTTTTTTTTTAATTTAAAGAATATTAAATTTAACATAAGATTTTAGGAGTGTGCGAAGATTTTTAATCTTAAACTTTTTTTCAAATATTTTTAGCTTCGACTTAATTTCAAAAGTAAAATTCCAGATTTTAAAATTACAAAGCTAGATCAGTAAAAAATATATTTAGTTAAAATACACATATACGTTAATTTTTTGTCATTTTGTGATGTTATGCACAATACAAATGTGCCGAAAATCTAAACTAATTCTTTTACATGTTGTGATAGTATCTTGATTTATCAGTTTAAAATAAAATGTGAATCATGTTTGTAATCTAACATTCTGTAAAATATATTTACTACAGTAAGTAGTTCTGTAACATATAATTTTTGTTTCTAATATTCAACATTTTTTAGATAGTTGAACGTCAATTTGACCTCAGGAATATTATGTATGATTCGATTCAGCTTTTAATTTAAAAATAAGACTTTGCACAACACTAATAAATTTGGAGTAAATAATATTTATCATTCAAAGTGGGCCGTGCTGACTCATTCAATAAAAGAAATGGTAGGTACAATGAGTCAAGGAGTATTTATAAAATATGTTGCTATGTAAACAGGGGATAAATATGCTTATTTTAGCTGATAAAACATAGAATATTGTATAATTTCAACTTTTTCACACTAAAATATATTTGTTTTCTTTGTATTAGGGAAATGTTAATGTACCTGGACACAGCAACGAGGGCATCTTTTGGCCACTTGAAGAACCAGTTCATAGTGCAGCCCGAGATGAGACCAGGAAACTTGAGGGCTCTTGACCGAAACTTTTCTCCAACAGGGGAAAAGCAAAGCGCTACGTGAAGATTGAAACGGGCTCTTTCAATAAAGTAGTCATACAAGTTGTCGGGTGTTGGGGGTCTGAGGATACCAACAGTTTTTAAGGTGAATATATTAAAAAAACTAACATAATACTTTATTTGATTAATTTTTCCAATAATTTTTTTAACTATAAGGTAAAGTGCAATATTTTGTGTACATTCTTAGTTTATCTATACTTGTATGCAGTATCTGATTTATTAATTTAAACAGAAGAACCCGCTTGTAATAGGCTGGACTGATGATGATGGAAAGATCCGGATTCAGTTTTATTGAGGGTGTTTTTACCTAAATGGTTTACCACTTTGCCTCCACACTAATGCGGGTACACTTCCTCTTAATTAAACATTACTCATCCCTAACATACTAGAGTAGTTATTACATAAGTGTAAAACCCGAGCGGGCAGTAAAACACAGTGATAAAAAAAACCACTAGAACTAATAGCACTAAAATATTATCTTCCTTATAGAGTGATTTATTGTTATTTATACGTAAATCCATAAGCTTCTTACACAATCTGAGTTTAATTTTTAGTATTTTTTTTATTTAATTTTATTTGTTTTATTTCTCCTTTTTTATTTGTAATCACCATTTATTAAAGATTAAATGAAATATATCAAACTACAAAAGACCTGTGTCATTAAATTAAATGGTGTTATACATAAATGTTTTTATATTTGGAAGAAGGTATAGGAAAGGTAGATAGAAATATATAAAAGGGACGAACACAGTATGGCTTTTACAATGAAAAGAACACAGTTCACACTTTACATTGCTGCCACTCGAAAAAGAGGTAATGGTTGCCTCTTAAAGAAATTTGATCGTCACCGCCCAATCCCCCGACCTAGGTTTCATTCTATCGGGACTCATCAGGGAGGAGTGAGAAACGCGCAACGTAACTTCCCAAAAGAGGAAACCAAAAAAACACAAAAGGGAGAAAATGGAAAATTGTAAAGAATGATAGGACACATAGATAAGAACATGTAAAAGGTGTAGCATAAAGGACAAACACAGGAAAAGGACTTTGGAAGAAAATATATAATATATCTTTATAAAAAAAACTCTTTTCACTTTATGAGGTAATTGTATTATATTTGGAAGAAGGTATAGGAAAGGTATAGGAAGCTTAAATGTTTTTGTAATAGCTGGAACTATCTAGTTATTAGTAAAAAAAAGAAGAAAATGAAAATATTTGTATTAGATAAGTCGTCACCCGAGAATGCAAGTGTTCTATCTCCAAAATGGTTAAATTTGAGATATTTGGTGTATACGTTTATTTAGAATGCATATGATCCACCTGTGGTGAAATTGAGACTATTAAATAATTACTTAAGAAGATACAAGCTCGAGTTGTCTTCTAGTAACATTGGTTTTATACACAAGGTCAAACTTCAATGCTCTTTTACACAAAAGTGAAAAATTGGACATAGAACACTTGCATTCTCGGGTGACGAAGTTTTAACAGTCTAGTCAAAGTTACTTGTAGTAATCCCCACCAATCTATCAGTACTTTTGGTAAGTACTCTTGCTTCTACTTCTAAATAAGGTAATGTAAAGTCCAAAATGCATCCATCCATCACAAAAGTTAATTATTGATTGACTATTGGAAGCATAGCTCAAAGGATGGGAGGTTCGCTTGCTGGGGAGGGAGTGGGGCTGAATTGTTCAGGCACTACATGTATATTTCATATTATTCACAGTATTCTAGTGTTAGATAGAAATATAATTTTATGTTAAGGTACCTTCGAGGTTGATCTTTTTTCATGATGGGTATCAGCTCGGATGAAATCTCATCCAACTCATCTCTGGGAAACAGGTTTGCCACCTCTCCAGCACTCAATACATTATTAAGGTACTCCAGGAAGGCCTCGTCTTTGATTTCATTATCCGTGAAGATAAAGGTGATTCCTTTCCCTTCAAGACCAGCCACGCGGTACAGGACTTTTAAGTCGTCCATCAGGTTCCCGATGTTGTAGGTTCTCGTCAGAGTGATTTGAAACGATTTGTACCCAGCGATGAATGATGCGAGCCTCGTGAGAGATTGCTTCCCTGACCCCCCCACGCCAACCAGAAGAGCGTTCCCTCTCGGCAGTCGCAATATCCGAGATATGATCATCAGATATACCATTGCATCCGTGAAGAAGACTAGATCCATTCGTCCAGTATGAGTTGTTTCGTTGTAGCTCACCATGTACTTGAGCAGTTTTTCCTTTACAAAATCAAGGCTAGGTATTTCTTCGTATACCTTTGGAGGTTCAAGTGATATTTCTTCACCTTCATCACCTGTAACTTCTGGTGGCTCCCTTAAAAAGTCTACAAAATATGTCTCCTCTTTCGGGAAGTAGTCAGCTTCTTCTTGAAGATAATCTCTGGCACACCTCACCAAATTCGTGATGAACCAATTCCTATCATCCTCATTAATGAACCTGTCTGCGATGACCCTGGTGCATTCGTGTTGCCACAGTTTCAGCAACGTTTGAACGCTGGTCAGCTCCATATCTTGGATGCACAGCATCCCTTGCCATATCCTGGACAGATCTCTGAGGTTGAACACATAGTGGAATTTTGCGGGAGTTGGAAGCATCTTGACCTTGGTCTGTTGCCACATCAATCTAGTCATAGGAATCAGTTTGGGTACAAAATTAACAATTTCCGGCTTAAATCGCTCTCCGCAGAAGTACCCTTCTCCTATCACTGTGAATATTTTATCCATGGACCTAATTGAAGGTAAAGTGCAGTTGAAAATACAGAACTTTCGTTTAAGCCTGGGCGGTATATCATTTCTCCCTCCTCCAGGATGAATCATGGCTGCCAGGAACTGAATATCCATGATAGTCGAGAAGTCCCCTGGTTTGTCCAATGAGTAGAAACCTTTCATTTCCATGAGCTGCCGCACGATTTCGTTGGTAACCTGATCCCCCCACTCATTGATTATAGGCATGTTGATGTCGTCAATGAACACAGTCATCTTCTTGCCAGCAGGTGGGCCGTAAGTGGTCCCGACTCGCTTGTCCACGTAGCTCTCTATGACAGTCTGAAACATTATCTGAGTCGTGGCGGAGGAGAAGTTTAGGCTTTTTTGGAGATGAGCCTCAGGGTCATAATGTGACATGTAGCCCTTGATCATAACGGTCTTGGCCGTGCCCTGCTCGCCGATCAGGAGCACAGCCTTGCTTTGTTTGGCAATGATATCCACCAGGAACGCAGTGCGCACGTTGTCAACATTGGGGACAAGGATACTCAAGTAATCTGGCACCACATCGTTTGGGTAGAGATACTCTTCCACGCGTTCACTCCAGTGTTGCCACTCTCCACTGTTTGTCACCATAAACTCAAATATGGAATCTCCTGCCCCAAGCTTGGGCCAATCCAGTTTGGATGGGTGGTGAAGTACGAATTCCTCCAGTCGGTCACGATCATCTAGTTCCAGCAAAGCGCCTAGGCTCCACATAAGAGAGAAGAGGAATATTCGCTCCAAATGACTCTCGTTAAAAGTGCGTGGGCCGTCTTCTGTATCAATTATTCCCTGAAACATAACAATATGTATGAGTAGTGTTCTCCCTGAAAGGTAGAAGACTTACATTGCTTGATTGCATAATGGTGTAACCTATTGGATAGCAACAAAGTGTAATCATTCAGGATAAACGAACTGTGCTTTTTAATGTTTCATATTATGTTCAAGGTACCTGGGAAGTCTGCTGACAAAGGATGCCTACTGCACCAAGGAAATTAGTTAGAGACTCGCTATAGCCAAGTAAGTTTTCAATAAGACGAGGATACTGCTGAACAACAAGTTTAGTTTGGAAATGAGGAAGAAACTGATGAAATGCTACATTTATTACTATTGGTATTGCGTCTTACTACTCGTTCGGGTTATACGCACTTATGCTAATGTGTAATGGTAGGGTGGGTGATTGTAAGATGAAATGGAGGACCTACAGTTTAACGTGGGATCCGAACCACGGTGAAGGCCTAGTATTCCACACATTCACAAATTGTGATTAATACACGTCTTGTCAGAGGTGAAGGAAGGGTTTGGCAATCAGATAAATCTGTGCCAGGACCGAGGATTGAACCCATACTCCCAGTATAGAAATGCTACATTTGAAGCAGAAACCTGTACTATCAGGAAGATGAAAAAGAAATACTCGGAGAGCTTTGAAATGTGTGGCTGGAGAAGACTTGAAAAGATCAGGTTGACAAACAGGGTGAAAAATGAAAAGTCCCAAAAAGAGTGGGTGAAAATAAAACCATTTGGATGTGATTCTTCGGTACAAACCAAGGCAAGGTTGGGTGGAAAAAGGAGCTTAGGAAGGAGGGGTATTCAAATACTGGATGACATGAAGGAAATAAGAACAATCTGAGAGCTGAAGGAAGAGGCAAAGGACAAGATGCATTAAGGATCTAAGGAAATGGCCCTGTTGTAAGAGAGAACACCTAGGGGCCTCAGGGGAAAGAGCTTTTCCAAAAAAAAAAATTTTTTTCTTTTTATCCTTTAAAATATTTTGGAAAAAACATGAATATGAAGTGTAGCATCATTTTCTACACGCATTGAATTATTGGATTTGTTACAGTCAAGATTATGTCTTGCTCCAATCTTTATGCAAAGACTGTACCAGCGCTTGAGTGATTGAATATAGATGCTGATGCAGGCCAGCTGTGACAGGCCTTCTCAGAGAAGCCATGCCCAGTGCGAGATATATCTCAAGGTCAATGCACCCTACTATTCTAGCGCAAGCTTTACACGATACAATAAAGGTAGTCTATATTTTGTTTTTGTGTCTGTTTCAGTATGTGTTAAGACCCAAGAAGTAAGGTGCTGAGTGAAAGTGATTAATTAAAATGAATAAAGTAGATTCTTTATTAAATGGTTAGGAGCATATCATATCTGCGTCATGATTTTACATTTATGAAGGTGGATGGTAAGGGGGGAAAAAACTTTTTCTAATGTTTAATATGGTAAAAAAAAAA
>CABFOV010000731.1:88441-111371 GCA_902141375.1 Timema poppense
TTACAATGAAAAGAAGAACACAGTTCACACTTTACACTGCTGCCAATGGACAAAGAGGTAATGGATGTCTCTTAAAGAAAATTGATCGTCACCGCCCAATCCGCCGACCTAGGTTTCATTCTATCAGAACTCATCAGGGAGGAGTGTGAAACGCGCAACGCAACTTCCTAAAAGAGAAAACCAAAAAACACAAAAGAGGAAAAAGGAAAATGGTAAAGAATGATAGAACACATAGATAGGAACAAATAAAAGGTATAACATAAAGGACAAACACAGGAAAAGGACATGGATGCGAATATATAATGATATAACTCTATATGTTATACCTTTTATTTGTTCCTATCTATGTGTTCCATCATTCTTTACCATTTTCCTTTTTCCTCTTTTGTGTTTTTTGGTTTTCTCTTTTAGGAAGTTGCGTTGCGCGTTTCACACTCCTCCCTGATGAGTTCTGATAGAATGAAACCTAGGTCGGCGGATTGGGCGGTGACGATCAATTTTCTTTAAGAGACATCCATTAACTCTTTGTCCATTGGCAGCAGTGTAAAGTGTGAACTGTGTTCTTATTTTCATTGTAAAGGCCATATTGTGTTTGTCCCCCTTCTATATGTTTCTATCCACCTTTCCTGTACCTTCTTTCAAATATAATACAGCTTCAACTTTAGAGATTTTTAAAAATCAGTAAAAATTAGTTCAACTTAATATGTTAACGTATGGTGAGAAAATATCATTACTGGCAAGTTTTGACCTGACCCCACTAAAAAAAAGATCACATTTCATCACTGAGAACACCTGATAATTAGGTGGCTTATATTTACCACTAGACAATGAGATAGATCACAAGGAAGTGTCTTATTTGATAAGTGTTAATATTTTATTTAATGTAATACTGCTCTGTATAAACGACTAGGTTAGTGTTTTCTTACCTTTTACGTCTTTTTTTTATAAAGGCAATAATGCAGAAATATATTTAAAAAAATTGTGTTTCAATATGTGTGTGACGTTTCCTATTATATAATACAGAAAAAGGACGAAGAGCTCACCTTTGTGCATTGGATTCTTCTTACATCCACCTTTCCGTGGTGGACTTTCTTCAAACCATATTCCCTTAGTTTATATTTCCTTATTTTTAACAATTTTCACTATGAAAGGGATGGTTTATTCAGCATCTTAAATTCAACATGTCTGTAATAACTTTACAATATGACAAAGACAAAACTTCCTGTAACATTTAAAGAAAACGTAGAGTTATATGTAATTATTCAACCAAAAGGTTCAACGTTTTACCTCAAGTATATCAGTGCACTGGCGAATATATATAGCCTCGAGGACAGCCATCTTGGGAGATAGTCGTACTTGGACATATTCATGCAGCTCTGCGTAGATTTTCTCAAACAATGGCCTTAGAACTTGTGTCTCCTGTATAGAAACCAATACATAATCAAGAATACTTTAATAAAAACAGATTAAGAGAGTGGATGGTTATCAAACCATAGTTTAATGTAATAACCTTTGTCCTCATCAGAAACATCATATATATTTGTAATTTAGACCATCTTTGTGGTTCCAGGTTCTATACCTAGCGCTTCCAGAATATTTCTGTGAGGTAGTGGGTCTGGAACGGGGTCGAACTTGGCCTGGAGCTAACTTACTTGAATAAATAGGTAGCGGCTCCAGTCAAGAAAACCGAGCTTAATGGCCAAAGGTCTAAAGTGGTCAATATTTTAGGCTCTTAGCTCTCAACCATTTCATCTATTTATATATCCGTTTGCCATTATTTACTTTGTTAATTTAGTAATATTATTGAAACACATAAATTCTTTTTTGATTTAATAGGCTTGCGAGTGTCCTGCAGTATTCAAATACATTTAATAACAATTATCGTTCTACAAAATTTCCGCCCTCAAGTTTATTAGAAATTGTTTTCACTATCAAGATATGGACCCTAATTATGATATTTTAGTGTTATCCTATCAGTTAAATCTATTATAATAAATAGCCTTAATGCATCTACTATGTATTAGTCTTCCACACCCCCAGCGGTTTTTTTTTATGCTCTACCGCACCCCCTGACTGCTGTGGACCAACCCAAACCAAGAAAAGAATGGAGGTGAAGCTGACTTGTTAGAGAGGGTTTGTTTTGCTGACCACATGACACCCTCTATTCGCAAATGTTAGCACTAACATTGCTGACAGCTGTAAACGCTTGGTTGGACGTTTTGTCGAATATCAGAGAAATCTCCTATTTTTAAATATGTTGTGTAATCTTACCTGTGAGGGTCTACGCAACATCCAACCATCCAAGAGGGGCGGCCAGTGGAGGGCACTGGAGCTTATGAACACCATGCCCATGCGGGACACTGTTGCAGGGGATGCATTGTCTACATTGTCTGGCTCAAACAGCAGCTTGCAGTTAGGCGCCATGGGGATGCGGTCACCATTGGCGAGTGTGAGCGTCTTGTTGTCGTCCAGTACAGAGTTGAGGTTCTCTATCCAGACGGCGTCCACCGGCCCATCCAGCACCAACCACACGTGGTCTGTTGCCTTAACCCTATGAGTGCGACGCCACAGTGTCGAGAATATACCGTCTGTCCAGTCGTTGGTGGCCACATCTAAGCGACCGAACATCTGCGGGGCTGTGATGGCCTTGGGGTTCATTCTCATCTCTCTGCAGAGCGAGATTATTATAACAGTCAAGATTTGGTCCCCTCAAAATTTATCATTAACTGATTCAGCAACCCACTTTGGTGGTCAAATAGTCAACACCTGAGCTCCATGACATTAATTTACCACTATTTTTTAGAGGTGCATTTTACTACCTGTTCATGTTATACGCAAATGTAGTAATTAGTTATTACGCTAATGTGTCTGGAGAGAGCAAGGCTGAATTTAGAGGAGTTGTACTCACATTTGTATGGAGGCTGAATGGAAAACCATTTTGAATTCAAACCCTGATATCCCTGTCCTTGGCAGTCTATCCTAACATGAGAGTGATGGCTTGGACCAAAGATGGCATATCTACAGCACCCATGCCACTGAGTGGCATGCAAACATGATTTGCATGGCATGCCGACATGTGTCAATGTTTTATAAGTTTTTGAAGTCAATAATATACAGCACTACAGGTGTTACTTTCAATGTTTGTATTTAGGTTATTGAAATTAATATTGTTTAAGACATTCACTTTTACAATTTGATAAATTTTCCTTTTTTAATATCTAGGCATTGTTAAAATATTTACAATTTGATTTGAGTTATGCATTACATTTCACGATACACCTAGTCAACAAGTTTTAATTTTTAAGTACTGAAAACAAATCTAAAATAATGATGGTACACTAAATTATTCAAAACTTAGATAGTCCTTAAGTGGTAGTTTGGTCGGGAATGTTTTTCCATCCCTGCCATCCTGCGGCCACTGAAGCATGTGAATTTTACACATAATGCGAACAAAGTCCAAATTGAACAGTAAATAATCATATCAATATGTAAAATTGAATCACATGTGTGTGCCTTGTTTTCCAGGATTCAGGTTTGGATTATAGAAAAAGCTGAATTGAGCCTTCTATAAGAGTAACAGAAGGAACCATATGAAACAAGGGGTTTGAAGCAAGCATTCCTCCTTGCTTCTTCCTGTACAAAACAGATGTTTTCGGAAATTACAAATCAATACAAATCTTTAAGGAAAACCTAATGTAGCTTTTCAAGGTATGTTTTGCTACATATGGAAGAAGGTCCAGGAAAGAGGGATTAGAAACATATAAAAGGGAACAAACACAATTTGGCTTTTACAATGAAAGAAGGAACACAGTTCACACTTTACACCGCTGCCACTGGAGAGAGATGAAATATGAAATGGCTGCCTCTTTAAAGAAATCAATCGCTACCAACTAATGCCTGTACCTAGGTTTCATTCTAATCATCATGGAACCCCTCCGGCTTTCCAAGTAGGGTGTTTGTGAACAACATCTCTCCAACGCTGTCTGCTCAGAAACATTTCTCCTTCCATCACTCTTGCCAGCTCTCTCTAAGGTTGTCTGTTCAGAAACATTTCTTCTTCAATCACTTTTTCCGGATCTCTTCACTGCTGTCTATTAAGAAACCTTTCTCTTTCCATCACTCTTTCCAGCTCTCTTCAATGCTGTCTGTTCGAAAACATTTCTCCTTACATCATTCTTGCCAGCTCTCTATAAGGTTGTCTGTTCGAAAACATTTCTCCTTCCATCACTCTTGCCAGCTCTCTCTAAGGTTGTCTGTTCGAAAACATTTCTCCTTCAATCACTCTACTCCAGCTTTCTCCCGTCCTCTCTACATCCTCCTTTATCTGGTCTACCCTCCTTCTGGGTTATCCAAATGGTTTCCTGCCCCCTAACTTTCTTGCCATTCTATTGGGTTGAATCCACTATTTTACTAATCCAAGTTGAATCTCTAATTTATCTTTGAATCTCAAATTTGAATCCGAATCTTGAAAAAAATTATGAGCATATGAGTAAATATAAATATATTAAAATAATAGAAATACGAACTAAATATTAACATTTATTCTTATAATCCATTCATAATGACATTCATACATTCAGTTAAGTGTTAAATTTCTGTTCTGGGGCCTGGTTGTTTAGTTTGTCCTATAATTTTATAATTTTAATTGGTTCTGAACCAACAATAGCAGTATTAGAGTTCTATGATATATTTTGTTTGAAAATCTATATATATTTAAGGATTTGAGTCTCAAATCCAAAATTTTCTCTAATCCTCAAATCTCATATTCTTAAAGATTCTAGGGATTTAGAGATTTGAGAGTCCCATCCCTAGTGTTGGTGCAGCAAAAGGAATGTAACAAACACATGTGGCATTAACAACACACCAAAAACTGCACATTATAAGTCGACCAGAAAAGGTTGAGAAAAGCAACACTTATACACATGAATTTAATATTGGTTTCTCTATTATTTATGATATTATAAAACAGAAAGAAGAACTTATATTCTTGTCTCTAGTTTCATCAAATTTTGACTGTCTTGAAACCTATTTTTAAGGATGGGAACCTCAAATCCTCAAATAGCTTGACTCCTGAAAGTTATTTGAGATTCTAGAATATATCTTATTCAAGATTCAAATCCTAAGGACAGTTTTATTTTTATTTTTAGAGTGAAATTTATTTTAGAGCTATAATACTGCTTATTATAGGTTCAGAAACAACATAATTATAGGACAAACTCAACAACTAGGCCCCCGACAAATAATTTAACACTTAGTTGAATGTATAAATGTTATGAATGAATGGATTTTAAGAAAGAATGAATGTTAACATTTAGTTACGATTTCTATTATTCTATTATATTTATATTTCCTGTGAGGTTCATAATTTTGTCCATGATTCAAATTCAAGATTCGAGATTCAAAAGTAAAACGAAGATTCAAATTTGAGATTCGTAAAATAGTGGATTCAACCCAACTCTAGGTATTTTTCTTGTTTACTACCACATTACACAGATATACAATTAGTTTGATAATTTGGCATTGCCGAACACCCAAGCATGCTGGATTATCGGACTTTTACTATACATATTTGTATAACTAAAAGGACAAACACAGGAAAAACAAGAAAAATACCTAGAGTTGGGTTGAATCCACTATTTTACGAATCTCAAATTTGAATCTTCGTTTTACTTTTGAATCTCGAATCTTGAATTTGAATCATGGACAAAATTATGAACCTCACAGGAAATATAAATATAATAGAATAATAGAAATCGTAACTAAATGTTAACATTCATTCTTTCTTAAAATCCATTCATTCATAACATTTATACATTCAACTAAGTGTTAAATTATTTGTCGGGGGCCTAGTTGTTGAGTTTGTCCTATAATTATGTTGTTTCTGAACCTATAATAAGCAGTATTATAGCTCTAAAATAAATTTCACTCTAAAAATAAAAATAAAACTGTCNACTTACAAGTGAGTCAAGATGTAAACTATGGCATCTCTCGAGATTTGAGATATTTGTACCTGTGTGGGTGTCCCATCTCGGTAAGGGCCTTCATCAAGGCATGTATCATAGTTGTCTTGCCAGATCCTGTGGGCCCCAAGGCCATCAGACCATGACGAACAAGATCTGTCTCGTAGAACTGCACTATCTTCAAGTTCCAGGAGGGGTGGTTAATCAATTTAATCTCTTTTGTCACCTGAAAATAAAGACACAACTCAAATTGATTGTAAAGGAAAATTAATATTTTGGGCTTACATCCAATTTCATACATTGAAATTATTTTTAAATGATCATCCTAACGTAAGAAAAATTATTTTAATGTAAATATGGCCTGTTTATTTATTAAATAAAATGTATTGAATTTGTTTCAACAACAAATTGAAGTTTTTAAAATGAATATCATTTCATATTCTTAAAATGGATTATTATTTTAATTCACAAATGATTTAAACTACTTGTAATTAATTTTTAGCGGTGTTTCACAATTCATTTAAGAATAGCAGACAGGAAGGTTAGAATAGTGTTGAAAATAACTATCCCTCCTAATTTAAACCATGATCTAGCCTAGTGATATAGTCTAAATAACCTCAATTTTTTAAAATAAAATTTTGAATATTTTCTCTTCAGCTAAAATTGTACATTTTTAATTATTCAAGGATTCAAATTTGGATTCGTTAATCCAATAAAAATTTAAGATTCGGATTCGAGTTTCAAATTTGAAAAATATAGGATTCAACCCATCTATAGTCATAATCTCAATTAGTATACTATTCAATATCTATAGTAAGAATAATCAGTCTACTATGTTGGTTCATCTAAAGCTTTGCGGTCCAAACAGAATCGTGGACTGGGCCGCAAGTTTCACAAGCCTGTGTTATACCACTCTACCATCGAAGTGTACTGACCTTTTCAATGGCATCCTGCAGTTCACGGTGAACAGTGACGCTGAGCTTTAAACCGGGGAACAGATCATCAATGAGCGAGACAAACAGCGGTTCATCCTCGTCCACAAGCTTGGAGAGGTTCATCTCTCTTAGTACCCTCATGACAGTGGTCTCCTCAGAGTCTGTGGGGTGAGCCCTCTTCTGCGAGCCCAGAGTTCGTAGCACAGACAGAATATTACGTAGCCCAAAGTCATAGTGTACCTATAAATAGATAGAGAAATATAGAGTTACAAACAAATAGTAATATGTATTAAATAAGCAAAATAATTAAGAAAATTATAATATATATTATTAAATAACTATTAGGGGAGAATGAAATAAATAAAACTTATAAAAGTAATTTTATATAGTTCATTATATCATATATGTATATATTAAAACACCAGACAGATTTATTTTTTTCCCCACTAAGTTTGCAAGTTTTACTTGATCAATTTACATGTTTTTTTAAAATTATTATTAAACGTTTAACTCTGTAGATTTGGCAGTTATATTTGGTTTTGCATATGTTTTAGATTTTAAAAATAACAATCAAACTATGTTGGGCAATGTTGTTTGCAGCCTAATATTTATACAAGAAGGATAGAAGGAGAGAATTATTTAATCTATTTAATTTACAAATGACAAGCAAATGGTAATGTATTCTCGAGAAAATGGAAGCATTTTATTAAACTGACCTGGCAACAGGCTGGGAACAGTTGATGATGATGGTAAAGTATTAACCTTAACAGTTATTTACAATGTCTGTTAATTGTAACTAAAACTAAACATTAAAGTTTTCAGAGAATACAGGCTTCAGTCTGGAGAAAGGGTGCTCTAAGGTATGAGTGTAATGAATCAGTTTACCTGTTTACTGAGCTGCTCTTCACACAGCTTGTACAGAGTGAAGAACTTGCGAGCAAGATTGATGTTGTCCTTGAAACCACAGCTAGCCAGCTTCACTCGGATAATGATTTGTCGATCGGGCACCATCATCGCCACAGTGCGGAAATTAATCTTGAGGTTCTCCGGGAGTTCCTGACGACCGGCATAGCCCGGGTTCATTGTCAAGAATATCCCAAACTCAGGACTGAGGGACACGGTGTCGCCATCAGTGAATATGAAGAACTTTTTCCTCTCTTTTTTGGCCGAGAGCACAATAGCTATCTGCTGGGCTGCCACAGATAGAACAGGAAGTTCGATGCGGTTGAACTCATCAAAGCAGCCCCAGGATCCGGATTGAGCGAGTCCTTTAAATATGCGACCGAGTCCTCTGAAGTCCATTTGATCTGAGCAGTTGAATACGACCACGTATTTTCCTAAGGCTTTACCCATATCTTTTGTGGTCTCGGTCTTCCCTGTACCTGCAGGCCCAGCTGGGGCTCCACCCATGGACATCCCAATGGCCTACAATTTATAATCATGGAAACATTAAAAAAAGGTTATAACCCATTTTGGCTAATCACGGTATTGTTTTAGGAATTATGAAGATTTATTATTTATTTGTTTAGCATCGCGTCTTACTACTTGTTCAGGTTATATGCATGTGTACCAATTACTATGGCTAGTTAGGGATGAGGAAGATTGAATTTATAAGAAATGTACCAGATTTTCAAAGAAGGGAGAGTGGAAAATCATTTAGGTAAGCCCCACCTAGTACACCCGACTGGGATTCAAGCCCCCATTCTACCCGTCATCGGTATTCTAATGCAAGAGTGAAGCCTTAGATAATTTGACTACTGAAATAGGTTTGTAAGGATTAGTGAAGAGAATATTTGCCCCAAGATTTTTAAAATTATATTATTTTTCTTATGATATTTTTTAAACATTTAAACTGTATGTATTATGTATCTGGGATACACTTTTTATAGTGGACTTAGAACCACTTACCTTCAAGCTGATACATTACTATTTGAGGTCTTCGATTAATATTCAAACACAAGACACTCTTGTCTATAACTAGGATATGATGAAGCACGTTTATATATTAAGCAAGGCTATTTTAATTGATTTTGTTAATATCAACGAATTGTAGGGAAGTGCTGTATAGGACGTATTTTGTACCTATAGTCATTTGCACATGCGGCAGAAACCTGTAGATTGCATGGTGGCTGTCACCAGGAGAAATAGGATAAAGAATGAAGTTGTCCAGGAAAATGATGGGCTACAAGGGTACATGAGATATAGAGGAAGCAAGGGCATTATCATGTAATAAAAATGTTGGAGTGCTTGAGACAGTAGAGGAAGCAAGGGAGAGATAGTACGGGCATGTTGTGAGGATGTTGGAGTACAAGATACAGTAGAGGAAGCAAGGATTAGATTTTATGAGCATGTAATGAGAATGTTGGAGTACAAGAGACAGTAGAAGAAGCAAGGAGGAGATAGTATTGGCATGTAATGAGGATGGAAACGGAAATAATCCAAGGAAAATAATAGATATGAAGGATGTTGGGAAAGGACTGCAAGGAGACCAAGGAAGAGATGGGAGGAGCAGATAACAGTAAGTGTGTAAGTAGGAGAAGAATGAGCAGCTGTAAAGAAAGAATAATGGTTAAAGAATAGAAAGAGATTGAGGCATTTTACTAAACATATCCACCAACATGCTGTAAACAGTTGATGATGACGTTGGTATCACCTAATAAGGGAAAGATTTAATCAGATGGTTTGTACCTGGGCCAGTGTAATGTAACAACGATCAGTGAGCGGTGTGATGACCAAACGTTCGGTACACCCGAGAAACTCATTCTGATATATGAAGTCGACGTCGGTTATGCCCACAATGCAGTCATCCCTGTCTTCATCAAAGTAGAACCTAGCCTGCTTGAGCCACTCAAAGTCGGTGATGTTCCTAACATGTAGTTTCACCAGATCGTCAAATATGTCTCGCTGGTGGAGGTGGATTGTGACTGTGGTTTCATATTTCACACGGTCAAATTTGCTTAGGTCCAATATTGTTTGTTCGATCAGAAGGTTGAGCAGGTCTAAGAAGCGCTGGTTGGTGAGTTTCATAATGGTGCGGTCAATCCGCGCAGTCCTTAGAGCCACTTCAGCATCTCTCGTCCAGAGCATCTGCAGCCCGATCAACCCCACCTGGAACCGGCATTACATCGTACCTGTTTAGCCCTTTCCATCTTGTCTCACACACAATTACAAAGGTGATTTTCATAAATAGTATATAAAATATTCATTAAATTAATAATGAAAATATTTATAAATTTTTTAATATAATTGAGGAGTTTATTGTTTTGTTTGGAAGTATTGTTTCATTTGACACAAATTTGTAATACTTAAATTTATTTAAAAAAAAAAATTTCATTCGTAAAAAATAGTGCTGGGCCAATTATCTCTTTTGTTGACTAGGCTGATGATCGTTTGTTGCCAATCTTGCCGATCACCAATATCAAACATTTGGTTTATTTTATTTACAATATTACAAAGGTAGAATACAAAACATATATTTTTGAGTATTCACAATTTTTATTTCATTAAATTTTAGAAAAAATATGAAAATACAAAATAATAATAAAAAGTATAAATACGTTGTGGAAACTATTCAAAAAAAGGAAGAGGGGGAAGTACAGGGTATATAAGTACTTTAGACATTTTCATCTGAACCCAACATGCTCAATTGGGAACATACATTTTTAATCATTTATAGTAATTATTTTTTTTTAAAGAGAGAAACATTAAGAATTTTATGTATAAAAGAACATGTTATTGAAGCGAAGGGAGTGTGCAAGGATAGGGCAGTGTGGAGAAAGTTAGTGAGGATGGATTAAGTATGGAGTTATTGTTTTTGAGCTATATGCACAGTTTCTGCCTACCCTGTAGGGGAACAGCGTGATTAGATAGGGCCTGTGTATGTATGTATGTATTTCAAAACTAGCACAAAGTTATTCAAAGGCTAAGATTCTGTTTATTTGTTTTCATCTATTCCATGAATAATGGTTATCAATTAATATTATTTATATGTTAAATAGTATACTTTAACCAAACAAAATGATAATTGACAAAATAGATATTTTAACTTAGCTTGATTTAGTATAAAATAAGTATTTAAGGTGAAAAATTATTTTAGCCGTATAGTAGTCATGAACTATAAGAAAAAGGCAGCAGGGGTAGTTGTACTATAGATGTGTACAGGATTTGCTATGGAGAACATAAGTGCCCTTTAAGTGTAAGGAAGTGCATACTTTGTATATGTCACATAGGCAGCAGAAACATGGACATTGGATGAAGAGAGACTGGGAAAGTGGAGGCCATGAAAATGAAGTTTTTGGGGATCAACTTAGCTGTCCCGAGGAGATATAGGATAAGGAGTGAAGTTATCAGGGAGAGAGTAGGAGTATAGGGAGTACATGCGATAGTAGATAAAGCAAGGATGTGATGGTATAGTGATGTAATGAGGATGTCGGTACATGAGATAGTATAGGAAGCAAGGCTGAGGTGATAAGGACATGTAATGAGGATGGAAAAGGAGAGAATACCAAAGAGAATTATAGAGATGAGGTACGTAGGAAAAAGACTGCAAAATAGGCCAAGAAAGAGATGGAAAGAGCAGATGAAAGAAAGTGTGCAAGTGAAAGAGGATTAATGGAACCAGCTAAAGGAGGAAGGATGGTGGAAGGAGACAGGAAGATGGACGCATTCTACTAAACTGACCTGGCCAGAGGCTGGAAACAGTTGATAATAATGATTATGAATAAATAAACTTATTCTTTATTTCTTCACACTTACATCTTCTTATCACTTTTACAACTAAATAGTATTTTAAATTTGTATGAGTAGAGTATTTATTTGTAATACCAGAAAGACAAAAAAACACAAGAAACACATAAAAAATAAATTGGAGGCTACATATTTTAAAAGTTGGAGAGCAATGTAAGGAAGGATGGAAGGGGACGCGAGAAAAGGCCAGTGTTTTTGCAGTTTTTCTGGTTAAACATGTTTTTGGCTAAAATAAGTAAAATTTTGCTACCATACAAACATAGAGTTTAATTGTCTTCACATGTTGATATCAATAGCTCCTGAATATCCATGCATGATGAGCCTAACAGCATTAGATGACAAACTTTTTAAATTAAAAGAAAAAGTTGTAATTAAATTCCAGTACACACGTGACAGGTATTCAAGAAATTTTGAGGTCACCAAGTGAAGAAAATTAAATTATATGTTTGTACTGACGCAATATTTTATTTGTTTTGGCTTTTTCTCACATCTCGTTCCATACCACCTTAAACTTGTTACCTGACACGAGTTTCAATTGCTCTTTATCTTTTCAAATATGTGGCTGTCAATTTATTATTTTTATTTATTTATTATCTATGAATAAAAAAATATTTCCATAAATTTAATATTGTGCAAAGAGTGTATGAAGAAACACAGAGATAAGTTTACTGTTCTTATCGACGTAAAATTGCTTTTCTTTCGGTTTGGTTTCCTTCCCTAACACTTACATTAAACTACTTTATAACGTTTCCACTTTTCATAATCATATGAGTGTAGTTTTTTTTTGCCAACAGCGTGTTTTAATAACGGGTCAGGTTATACGCATATGATAAATACTGTAATAGAGTATGGATTAGGAAGGAATTATTTTACAGGTAATCCACCCTAATTACTTAATGTTGGAGGAGAGTGGAACACCATTTAGATAAAACCACCCTCAGTAAATCCAAATGGGAATCAAGCCTTGATCTACCCTTTAATCAGCAGGCCAGTCTAACATAAGAGATGACGCCTTAGAGTTTATTTTTTATCAGGGGTTCCCAGCCTTTTTTAACCTAGCACCCACTTCTAAGTTTTCTTATAGCTGTAATAAGGATGCTGAAATTAGCAGTAATAACCTCAAATAATGTTACATTGTACATTCATATATATATATATATTTAGCACCATGTCTTACTGCCTGTTCAGGTTATATGACAAAGAACTAATTACATGAATGGTTTAAGGATTAGGAAGGTTTAATTGAGAGTAAGTGCACCCACATTTGTGTGGAAGGCGAGTGGAAATTATTTAAGAAAACTACCCTTAGTGCACCCAACTGGAATCAAACCCCAATCTCCCCATGTTTGGCAATTTAGTATAATATGAGAGTAGCGCGTTAGACCACGCGGACACTGAAGTGGGTTACATTCATATTTAATTATTTTAAACTAAATCATTACTATGCATACAATGTAAAAGTATAGGTACTTTTTTCGTTGCATAACTTATAACCTTTATAAATAAAACACATCTTAAAATATAAGTTATGTTAAATGTTTATGAACTAACGTAATTAAATGTAGGTAGTGCCTTCTGTCAAAATTATAGAACATGAATATTAAAATAAATCTAAGAACCTTTTGTTAAATATTTTGTTACCTGTCCTTAACATAAGATTATTGCTGTAAATCCATTAAAAAAACCTATACGATCCTCTTCAGCTCTCTTATAATTTACTGTCCTACTGAAAACAAAAAAGCCAAATGGGGATCCGTATTACCCAGGTTGCAAAACACTGGTTTAGACCATTTGTTCAAAAAGTGGGTAAATATATTTATTGGTTGGGATTAAAATGTTTCTATAAACTGTGGCTTATTTTATTAGTCATACATACATTAATATTATACCATTGTGTAAAGAAAGAGCTCATCTCATAATTATTGTCAAGTGTATACCTGAGACGGGTAGTTTGTGAGCATCTCCAGGACGTCAAACTCCGGGTCATTGATGTAAGCCCACACCTGCGCAATGATCCATCCAACAGAGAACTTCTTGTTCTCAAGCAGTGTGCCCAACCAATTTTCCACACCACCTGTACACATCACATCCTTCTCGAGCTTGATCATCTCCATCTCGCGAGAGTACACAGCTAGGATGCGCTCGTAGTCCTTGTCATGGAACTGCACCTTGGCCACATTGTCGAACACGCTCAGCAGGTGGTTCTGGATGGTGTGGCAGTCTGACGCCTGACCCAGAATCTCCAAAAGGGCCGGGTCAGACACGAAGAAGAATCTAGACCAACATAAACCACAAACAGTTGCGTATATTTGGGGTGATAATCAAGCCTTGAACCGTACTTTTAGGCAACTGTATTTTTAAATTTATTTATTTGTTCATACAGGATTTTAAAGGTACAAGACTTTTTCAGTGCATAAGGAAATAACTTGAATTATTATTTATTTCAGTTTACCTGCATTTGAGCTAAATATCCAATTGAGCTTAAATATATTTATTTCGATTTGCAGATATTGTTCGAATCGTGTATTTTAAATTAAAAAATTAACTGACTTTATCACAACGGCTTCCAAAATTTTGTAGCTTATGACCAAAACTTTTCTTTCTGCGGCCATCGCGACCCTTTGATAACTTAAAAGCGTTCAAATCAAAGTTTTCAAGTTTTTTTCACTGTGTATTAATACCAATCCAGACTATCTACAGTTAACTACACCAGTGTGATAGGTAAAATTTAGAAGAAATGTAGCCTTATTTGCTTGAAGGGATATTAAGAAAAACTACCACTGGCCAGAATGAAAATCCTTACTTCGCCTTCACCAACAACCAAACCCACATGTCCACTAATGCTTGTTTTAATTATTATAAATTGCTTATCATAATGATTATATGCGACTAATATGTAGTAAAATAGAATCAACAAGCCCGGGGTTGGGGGATGATTTTATATTATGCTAGCAACCGACCTAGGTTTCATTCTATCGGAACTCATCAGGGAGGAGTGTGAAACGTGCAACGCAACTTCCTAAAAGAGAAACCCAAAAAAACACAAAAGAGGAGAAAAAAGAAAAATGGTAAAGAATAAGAAGAATAATAGAACACATAGATAGGAACAAATAAAAGGTATAAATATATCATGATTATATGCGACTAATATGTAGTAAAATAGACTCAACAAGTGGGGAAATGAGGAGCAAGGAATGCAGGAACAGTTGGATGTATGGAATGGGCTGTTATACAATTTGGAATGAAGTTTAGTGTAAAGAAGAGAGATTTGGTGATTAGAACATGAAAGTAAAATAGGTAAATGAGGGGAGTAACATTAGGAGGAGAGCAACTTAAGAAAGTGGAAAACTTCAAGTACTTGGTAAGTGTGGTAGAATATAGAGGAGGAAACAAGAGAGAAATTGGGAAGAGAGGGAGGCAAGTGGAGGCATATTACAAAAGCGTCAGAAGTCTGGTCTAAGGTAGAGATGAGCGTATAAGTGCAAAGGAGTGATGTACAGGGCATACTATTTCCAAATTTTGCAGTATGTATAAGAAACCTGGGTGATGAAGGAATGGGATAAGAACAGTATACAGGCATGAGAGATGGCATTTCTGAGGAGTAGGCTGAAAGGGACAAGGATGAACCGGGTTAGGAATGAAAGGGTGAGAAAGAGAGTGAAGGAGGAACACTTACAGGATAGGATAGAGAAGGCGAGTTCGAGGTGTTATGGATATGTAAATAGGATGGAAGAGGGGAGGATTTCAAGGAGGATGTTCAAAACAGAGTTGGCGGGCAGGAGGACAGTAAGAAGACCCAGGGACAGGTGGATAAAGGGAGTTTGGAGGCGTTTGGGGAGAAGTGGATTGGGCCAGCGTGGAAGAAGAAACGAGGTGGTAGGACGGTAGTAAATGGAGAGGCTTATGTTCAAAAGAGACCCTACCAGTGGCAGGAAAGTGTGCATGATGATGATGATGATTTGAGATAGTAAACATGCACTTTATAAAAACCAACTGATTGTATCAGCACACAAAAATTTCTACAAGTGAAAGCTAAAAGGCCTATCAATTTTGCCTGGAAACATATTTTCACATACCTTCCAGGGTTCTTTTACATGATGCAATTGAGGGACTGATGGCTTTACTTTCCCTCTGAACGAGGTTGTGCTACGAATTTTTATTACTCAAAGAAAATTCGTTGACCCCAGCTGGGTTTGAACTTACGAACATTGGATCCTGAGGCGAGCATTTTACCCCAAGACCACCGAAGTCACCAGGAGGCAGATGCTCTTAGTATTAACTAGCCTACTTTTTGAGCTTGGTGTTGACATCTTGTCTTTACCTTGGGAATATGAGTCGCTTCGCCTCCAAATACCCTGAGAGAGACTTTTGGCAGAACTCAAGCTGCTCAAGAAGATGGGGCAGGAGTTGCTGCATGCTCTCGTCCCCCACACAGCAATCGACAACGTTGGTTATCTCGTGCGCCCTCGTCATTATCTTAACCCACGACTTGTCGATGCCCTGAAACCTCTTGGCCTCAGCCGGCAGTTGCTTGGCGATGTCTCCTCCGACAAACACTGCCTCCAGATACACCCATAGGTTCTGTACCTGGGTCCAGTTCTCCAAGATTTCCGAGGTGCTGTTCAGTTTGTTTATCCACAGTTGAATGTCCTTTTTGAATGGCGCATTGTACCTGTTGATAACCCATAGTTTATTAAACAAGATAGAGGACCTCATACCAACATATTAAAACAAATATAGATATAATTTCATAAAGCTTGTTTTACTAAAATAAAATTTATGTTGAATTTAAAAAACACAAAATCAAGTAATTTATATTTTCCTAAAAATGACGTATTCAATTAAAACAATCCAGCCAATAGTTTTTATAAAAGTTGATTCCTAGATAACTTTATAAATTGCTTTGTAATATGCCTAGTTATTTATTTTATAATTACTATCTGATAGGTGGAAAAACAACACTATATAAATTTAGAGTATTTTACCCCCCCCCCCTTTTTTTTATCACCACAGGTTATACGCATTTATAATAATTACTCTAATGGGGTATGCATGAGGAAGGAAACCTTTTAAAGGTAATCTGCCTGAATTTGCATGGAAGAAGAGAGGAAAGCTATTTAAGGGGGAAAAACCCCTCAGTAGACTAGACAGGGATTCGAACACTAACCTTCCCATCATCAGCAGGCCAGTCTAACAAGAGAGTGACACCTTCCAGAGTTTAGACCATTTACCACTAAAACGGATAGTTTTTATATTATTTACAGTTGATTAATAATTCATAGTAGGAAATATAAGAAAATGCCAATATAACTAGTCTCATTGAAATATCATTGTAAGCTCGTATTTTATTGCTATTCAACTCAAATTTAGTAAATAAATATTCAAATTTATTAAATAAATGATAAATTTTCAGCCTATTTAACTAAATCTAAAAAGTTTGTTTTTAAAATAGGGAGCGATATTCCCAGAAGTAACAGGTGTAAACTGAATAAATTTAAAATTAACTCATTCAGAAATTTCATTATAATCTAGAAAGTCAACAAATGGGAAAGTGTCTAGAATAGAGCATTTTTATAATAGTATGCTATCACAATGTCAATAGGCCCTATAGATATTGTGACATGATGAAAACTGTCTGAAATAGAGTAGGAATTGGTCAAATATATATTTTACTAATGGATTATTAATCCAGATGTTTAAATACCTTTTACAGCCAACATAGTCTAATTTTCATAGGAAGAGCCTTATAGAAAATCCAGGGTGAACAATCACACTCTAAAATAAAATTTCAGCATATTTCCCAGTTTTCTTGGCCAAAAGAAACAACAGATTTTTTTAAATGCTTTGTGAGATTTTGAACACATGATTCTGAATAAAAATACTTGATAAATGTGTGTTGGACATACCGCCAAATTTTAATACTTGATTAAGTATAGTCAATAAATATTTATGCTCAATGTCTAGGTTTGTAGACTACTTGAGTCCTACACAATTTATACCACCTACAACCTCAATTATATCTTAAAACAATTTAAATTACCATACTTAAAGATGGATCTTTGTTTAAAAAAATTCCTAACCATCCCCTGTTGGGAGACTGTGATGAGCCACCACAGATAGGATCCCCCTTTACCCCTCAAAACAATAAAATCTTAGTATAGCCATGGAATTATTCTACATCCTTATCACAATTTTTTTATGGTTTGAATCAAAAATTAATAATTCCCCTTATGTGTACTCAGTAATGAGTAGAGAGAAGACAAGTTAAACAGTCATATGTACACAATTGTGCTACATCCAGTGGTGACGGAACCTTATTTGTGTATGAAGGAATTAGAAAAAGTTTAAAAAAAAAGCCAAAGGGGGAACTAAGGACTCAACCCCTGAAGTTATTTGAAAATTTAATGATCCTAGAAACTATTTTGATAGGTACTCATCTGCGAACATTTTATAAATCAGACTCCTCGTCCGGTAAATTTATTGAATTTGGATACCCCTGAATTAGAAGCTATTTATGTTGGTCCTCGCCTTTAATTGCCAGATAAATGGTAAAATTCAAGCACTTTTCACGGATTTTCTAGCAATGTACAAAATTCAAGCACAACTGCCTATTTTACTGGTTTTCCCTATCAGTGGCCACCCTGAAAATAAAACATATTTATTTATCATAACAGGCTGGAAGGTTCATTGTGCTGATCACATGACACCCTTTATTTACAGAAGTTTTCACTATCATCATCAAGAGAGGGCATTGCTTGGTTGGAATGGCCCGATTGCGGGTTGATGCCCTGGAGTTATCATTGTTATTTGATAGGTATTGATAATATAGATCAAAAATGACAGCTGTGGATCACTTTACGTATATGGTATGTGAAAGTAAATTTAATAACTTTTCTAGCTGTCAGATAAGGTTTTTACGACAAAAATGTGATTGTAAATTGTACTCATAAAATACCTGTTTGAAAAGAGTGATCCTAGTATCATGAGGCTGTCCTCCAGGTTAGTTATGATCTCGGTTATCTCTGCACCTTTCAGCAACAGATCTCCTCTGTTCTTGAAGGGAGCAAACTGAATCTCAACAAGGGACCAGTCGGCAATGACCTGTTTCAAGCGAGCCTCGATATCCATTTCTTTGACAGCGCTGATGCAGATGTCTTCCACTTCATCTTTGTTCTCCAGTAAGGGCGCCTCCATCACATTGCGTAACGAGAACGTGTCCAGCTCTACGTCAAAGACATGTCCCGTTGTAGCGGTTAGCCTCTTCCAGTGACGCTCTTTCATGGCCTGTTGAGAATGTGCAGCTTTTAATACTCGCTAATACATACATACATACATACATACATAATCACGCCGTTTCCTTACCAGGTAGGCTCAAAAAACAACAACTCCGTATTTAATCCATCCTCACTAACTTTCTCCAAACTTCCCTATCCTTGCATACTCCCTTCACTTCAACAACATTCACACACTGATTTATACACGCTATTTTATTCTTAAAACTCTTGTTTCTCTTTTCAAACATTTGCCTACAACATTCAGCCACGTATTACATGACCTACCCCATTCTTTCTATCCACACACTCGCTCATCGTACATTTGCTTCGTCACTCAATCCACACTCATTCTCTTAATATGCCCAAACCAACTTAAGATGCTTCTTTCTCTCTAAACTGTTAGATTCTTTTTCAAACCGCACTCCTTCAGCATCCATAAATTAAAGACTCTGTCCATACAAGTTTTTTCCTACACGTCTTATATATCTAATTCCAACCGCATTCATCTTGTTCTTGTGTTTCTCCTGACAAACCCACGCTCATAAATACAATATTAATAATATTTAGAGATGTGTCAAATCCGCTATTTAAAATTCAAATCTTCATTTTACTTACGAATCTTGAGTCCTAAATTCGAATCCAAATCTTTGAAAACAAAAATTGTGTGATTATTAATCTCCAATTATGAGTTAATCATCACTAAGTGGTAAATTAATGTTCTGGGTTGTGGTTGTCAAGTTTTACTACACTCATGTTAATCTAAGTCCTTAGTAAGCATCATAAAAGCTCTACAAAATAACAAGCACTCAACATTTAAAAATTACAAAATAAAACTCTTTTGATTATGTACCAACCAAACAAAATATGTTTGGATATAAAAACATATTTTATTAGGATCTTGAACCTTTAATATCCACAAGACTTTCATAATTTGAAAAACCAATCTCGCGCGATATGTTTTAAATATTTATAGTCATCATAATAATGTTTGGAGAGAATGAATAGTGGTTACATACTACAGCAACTTCCAGTTTTACATTTACATGTTGCTCTATGCTCTATCCACTTGTGATCACAGAACGACTCCAGAATAGCTCAGGGGTATAGGATTGGCATATTAAACCAAAGGTCTCGTGTTTGATTCCTGTGTCCAGCTCTCATTTCTTAATTTAAAGAATATAATATTTAGATGTGGCTATAACCATACTTAACAACTATAATAGCTTGGCTGTTTAATTCATGAGCTATTACTATTAGAGTTGATCAATTGTGTGCCAAATAGTAATGATTAAATTAGCATAGATACCTATAGAAAAATGACAAAATCGTTTCTCTTTCATAATCATTGTGAAAGTGCCCCATTTTACCTTATTTGTCATGAGCTCTAAAAGTGGAATGGTCTCATTGAAATCGTCTATCTTCTTCTTGAGGTCTAAGTATGCTGGCCATTCCCTCATGCCCTTTGGTAGTTTGCGGCAACGCAGTTGGAAGTCTGACAGTTCTTCATTAATAACATCAATATCCACCTCGGACCAAGTCATCTCAAAGTATCCATTGATGGAGTTCATCACCGTGTTGTACAGACCCATACAACCTGGACATAAAATTATGTTGGTGTTAAACTCTTCACCGGCATACAACTATACATTTGGTCAACCTTTGGTAAAGTAGCTATATGTGAAAAATAACTAATTTTGGTTTAAATAGTATATTTGTTAATTTTAGGACTGGTCGGATCAACTACGATTATTTTGCCAATTATTTATTGCCGATTAGGCCAATCACCGAGTCTGATCATTTGATTTATTTAATATTAAATATTACAAAGATAATATGTATTGATAATACTAAAAAATCAACTGTTCATATGGGCCATTTTTATTTTGTTAATCATAGTAGGTATACTTATAGAAGTTTAAATGAAAGCTAGACAGTAAATTATAAATATAATTCACTTTATCATTGATTCATACATTCAATTAAGTTTTAAATTACTGGTCTGAGGCCTGGTTAAATTTATGCTATAATTATAATTGGTTCTGAGCCAACAATAAACATTTTATAGTTCTAAAAAAATCTCAGTTTAAATATTGAAAAAACCTTTTTTCAAGGATTTGAGTCTCGAATTAAATTTTTTCTCAAATCCTCGAATCTCGAATATCCTTGAGGATTCAAAGGCCTATCCCAAAATTTAACCACATTTTTCAGACTAGTTAGACATTATATCTCACACCACACGTGCGTGTGTAACTAGACTATTTAAGAAGGTTAGCTGACTCAATACCTGTTGAGTAAGCTGAACTCCCGCTTGCGTTGGTGCAGAATGGCATACTCTCGCACCTCCATGCCAAACAACTTCTCGCCAGAGCTGTACATCTCAAACCGACGCCACAGATCATCAAACCTGGCTTGGAATAAAAGCACTCGATCGCTGGCCTCACGGGCTGGGATACCAGGAACCATGGGGCCAGACTCTTCGAAGTCCTTGTTGAACTTGTCCACATCCGCGGCAAAATGATCCACGCCTCCGACCAGCTCAAGCCTGAATGGCTCCTGGACTTCTATCAGTTCCTCCTGAGTTTTTTTGGCACTTATTAACATATTCTGGAACTGATATCTGCGCACAAACAAATTAGTAGATATGAGAGAGAAAAAAAGTTTACTTTTTTTCACTAAGGAAACTATTTCAAACATGACGTCTACAGAATAATTTTACTAGGGGTGTACAAAGCTTCAAAACGTCAACTTATCTTTGAAACTAATATCAGCTTCGACTTGGCTTTAAAAAAAAATTCTGCTTTAACAAATCGCCAATATAAAATTTTACAGCTAAAATACTCTATTAATGTTCAATTAGTGATATTTTTAGCTGTTATATACATTACAAATTAATATTTCACATGGAAAAAAACTGAAAAAATGTAATTGTAGGTTATGATAGATAATATTAAGATTTATCAAAATTAAACTAAATATTACAAACAACTATGCAATAAAACATTTTTCAAGTAATTTTAGTGCATTTAGTTACATAAATAACCATAATATAATATTTTTTCCAGTATAAAACCATTAACAAAAAGTATTCGAACTTTGATTCGGCTTTAAGAGATTTACATTTACTTGAATTGAGTTTTTCTTCGAAATTAAAAAAAGGACTTTGCACACCCCTGAATTATACCAAAAAGAAAAAATATATTCTGTGTGATAATGACCTCCTTTGTGGTCCAGTGGTCAGAGTTCCTGGGTACAGATCCTGAGGTCTCTAGTTCAATCTCCACCGCTTCCAGATTTTCTGTTAATCAGTGGGTCTGGAACGAGGTCAACTCAAGCCTTGTGAGGGTAAATAAAGAGCTAATTATCTATATAATTATATTGGCACTATCTTCCACAACAAACAGTAGCCACTTAATTGGTATGGCTAAATTGTGGGCTGATGCCATGGGTTTGTTTAGTTATGAGTTCTTAGGTCTGTCATTTTACTTTATTTTTTCAAGTATTTGTATTTTTTGAGCTCACTAAGCCCGAATAGCGGGACTGACCCCTAAAGGCTCCCAGCTATGCCTCTGCTGAGGCTACGAGTGTCAATAATGACTTAACTCATCCATCACACTACCAACTTATTAATAACTGGACTTAGAGGGTGGCCACAGGAATTCACTTTTCAGGTTTTATAATTTTTTCGGGTTTCCCAGATAAAAATTTAATTTTTCCCACGATCATCTTTTGCCAACTCTTTATAACTGTAAGCTACCATGTATAGATTGACCGTCAATGGCCATAATATTTGAACTAACGTCATTTATCCATGATTTGTACTGATGAGTACGTTGACAAAGGTGTCAGTCTCATCTCTGGTTTTCTGGTGATGAGGGTGAGACTCAAATTGCAACCGAGTGTAGTTAAGAGTTTTGTCCTTAATAGTTTCCCACTATTTCTTGTGTTCCTTTCCTTCAAATTATCCTTCTCCGTCCCTACAAACCGCTCATAAACTAAATAGACGGTAGTGCTCGAC